>PVKZ01003226.1:0-105581 GCA_004027375.1 Macroglossus sobrinus
TATGAAACACTGTCAGTGTGAACATCAGTGATTTTGGGGGGGGGGCGGGGCTGAAGCAACTAAATATGAATTAATCAAGAGAACAGAACTTTTAGCAAAATTACTTATTGTGTTCTAATATGAAAAGCAGAGCCAAGTAACTATATAGCATTTTGCCCTCAAAACAACACTAGGCAACAAATAGTTTATTAATTAATATAGTAAAAGGTGGTGACCTGTTTGTCCAGATATCACTACTCCCCACCACTCAGGCTTGGACTGATGTCCTTGTGTGTAAAAGGTCCCCTTTACAACATCCATCTTAGCACTCAGCACACTTCATTTTAATCGGCTGTTCTACCTTCAACACACACATCAGTATAAACTCTGTGACAGGATAGACAAGCTTACATTATTAAAATTATAGAATACAGCAAAGTATATGATTTCTCTTAAATAATAAACATTTGTTGAATGAAAGAATGGAAAAAAAAGATGTCATATGAAGAGAAAAAATTAAACTCGCACATGCAAAAGCACAGAGCTCTCTTGGTTGAAGATATCATCTAGACCTACGTAAATTCATTCCTTAGTCATAGGGCCCTACCCAGTCTCATGGCAACCATCAGTAATCTAATAATGAAAGAACAATTGTTGTGGGCCAGGTGTATTACACACATGACCTCAGCAGCAAGATTACTGCTAGAGCAGGTGACTATTGTTGTCCTCACATCAGAAGTGAGAGAATTACACTCAGACATATTCCTGCCCTTCAGTGACCATTCTCAGTTTTAAGACCAGAACGTACAGCTCTCAAGCCAATGTTCTTTCCATTACACTCCCCTGCTCCTTGTTTCCCCAAAGCTCCTTTTTCCCTAACAACTAAAAGGTTGGTGAAAGCTGCTTTAATTTTATTTGTACATGCAAAATTCACACCACATCTTTAGCATAATATGTAGCAAAATATTGCCATCAATGAGTAGAAGCATAAATGATCAGAGAGTAAGGACAGGGATATTACCCCAGACTGTGAAAGGAGGGGTGTCATTAGAAACTGTGAGTAGCAGTACTTCAAGTCCTGGTCCCTTGCTGAGGCTTAACGCTTGATAAGGTGAAATTCTCAGAGAGGAATTGGTGCCTCCTAGGCATTGGACCTCTAGGAGAAGCCAAGATCCCAATATCAGAAACTGCAGAGAGTATTTTCTGATCCCTAGTCACCACAAAGACTAGAATGGAGAGCCCATTAGTGATGACTCGCATGGGCCAACAAATGAAGGAACCTTCTGGAATATTCTTTTTATCAGATCATGTGAGGCTTTGCACAACCCTTGAGGAAGAGATGGAGAGTAATCCCCAATAAGGACAGAGACTAAATTTCCAGGCAGATTAAAATAAAAGCTCAGAGTAAGATTTAGTTTGATAAAGCTTTAAACAACATAATCTGTTATTTTTCACATTCCTGATACTGCGGGAGAAAATTCATACCTGGTATATATTGATGAATCCACTTATCATTTTGATCATATTACCCTTTAGCCTTCATTTTTCCTTTTTTTTTTTTAAAAAAAGAGGCATTACTCTCTCAAAAACTTCCTATGGGGAAAAAATCCCACATGTTAAACATTTCATTTTTTATTAATATATTATTTTGTCCAGTGACTCCCAAACCTGACTAACATTCACTATTATCTCGGGTGAATATTTTTTCAGTATATAGTCCTGTGTTCTATCCTTATATATTCTAATTTTCAAACCCAAAATAATAGTAAAAGAAGAACAGTAAAATCCATAATGAATATGGCTAACATATGCTCAATTCTATTGTTCATTGGTTAACCTGATATGATGCACATACTTGGGGACATTTTGAAAGAAATCAGAAAAGGGGCAACAAACAGATCAATCACTGATCTGTTTAAGTATGATTAAAATCTTTTGTTGTTTTTTTGTTTTGTTTTTGGTTTAATGAAATAGTTCAGGAACAAGATTTTTACATCAGAAGAAAATTATTTGCAGAATATGAAAATAGGCATTTACCTGTTGAAGTCTGGAAGAAACTCAAAGTGTGCATTTCCACTGGGAATGAATTCTGACATCCAAGGGGTAGGGAGTGCTGACAGCACAAAACTAGCCACCTGTTGCCGAACAAGAGAGGAAGAAGCCAGGTGAGACGCACACCCTACAGAGGAAATTCGAGCAGCCTCTAGGCTTCCTATGGGATAGAGGGGAGTAGGAAAGTTGGCAGCAGGGAAGCTGAGAAAAGGAAATCTGAGCAGTTTTCTTAGCTGTCTTCCATGTGGAGAAGGCAGGATTGAATTGGAGAGACTGTAAAACAGGAAGATTGACAATAAAACTTATGTGTTTAAGGCACTTTTAAACTGAGAATGCTACGGAAACACATAATAACTCCTCTGAAATTAGATGTGTCAAAATGAATTTGAATCCAGGAGTTACCTCGGTCACTATCCTTCTAGAAAATTAAAATGTCCAGTAAAACACTCTCCTCAGAAAATAGTATTTGCAAGAAAATAAAGTTTTAAACAGAGAAGAAGCACAAGAACAAAAGAATATGCTACCAAAAATCCACACTCTTAAGGCCTATTGAAATGAAATTTAACACATCTGATACCAAACTAGATAAAAGAAAGAGTAATATTAATTTACATTTCTTTTCTTTTTTCTTTCTGACCCTCTCTCCTGTGAAGTAAAAAGAGAAAATAAAATATCCTAATGTAAACATTTAGGGAGAGGAGAAATCTATAAACAGAATACATGGGTCAACAATCCTTATTAAAAGAGCTGAAAGTATCCCATCAACTTAGAAATTTACTTAAAAGAGTGTAGCATATTTGACAAGCAGCTATCACATGCCAGGTCTCGTTCTATGAGTTTTATTTTTACTCCTCATTTCAACCAAGTGAGATATTATTATCCCCACTCTGGAAAATAAGAAACTGATACTGAGAAATATTAAGTAATAAGTAACCTTTCCAAATACATAGCACTCCTGAGTGATAAGTCTGAGATTTGATACTAGGCTCTGTGTCTCTAAAGACATTCTACAATATATTACTATCAAGAAGCAGTTAACAAAACTAAAGCCAAGATTCTGAAAAAAAAAAAGTTATAAAAAAAAAGAAATGTTTCTAAGAAGTTAAATACACATGTCACAAAACGTTGTCAAGCCCTCTCAGAGCATATCAATTCATGTTATGATAAAATATTAACAAACTAGGATATCTCATTTCTATGCCCAGAGATGATTAATAATGGCAGATGAGTAGGGTGTTTGGAGGACTATCCAAGAGAGGCCAGGACACTGATAAAATAAGAAACAGTAACTGGTAACCTAACCATGGATGGATTATCAGTTTACTTTCTTTTGGTTGCAAGTGACAATTCACTTAAGCCAAGAGAACATATAGGTTTTTGACTCACCTACCTGCAGACCACAGTTATAGGGACTTCAGGGGCTCAAATGTGAAAACAGAACTCAGTTTCTGTCCATCTTCATTTTCTGTTTCTGGGTGGGAAAAAATCATATTTTAAAATTTTTTAACAAAAGTAGAAAAAAAAATTATATACATTCCTCCTACCAGTTCCCCCAAAATAATTTTCTATGACTGTTCTTAATTCTGGTTGGCCCTGGATACAGATATGAAAGAAACACAGTGGCCGAAGAGAAAGAAACTTTAGCAGGATGCATCCTGAGGTGAAATATACAGACTGAGGTTGTAGTAAAGTTTGTTCCTTTAAAAGATTCAGGGTGTCACAAAAGATGAAAGGAATAATTGATGCTGAGAGTCAAATAAAGGAAAATGAGAACTACAAATGAAGACAGAAACATCTATTGAAAAGCATGCAAACATAGAACGCAGAAGTCCAGCTATGCTTCTATTATTATTTAGAGTTTAGCAGCCTCAAATAATTTAAGGTGTGGAGTAGATATCACTTAAAATCATTGTTTATCTTGAGTTTTCAAAAAGTTCAATGTTCAGAAGATAGAAATGGTATCAAACAGGAAGGTAAAAATAGTATAAAATTGAAAAGGTTAGCATCTATATATTGTTGTTGATGTGCCAGGCATTGACATAACACTACTCTGTGAAGAAATATTATGACAATCTCTATTTTATAGTGAAGTTAATGTGAGACACAGAGTAATTTCCCAATGAGACAATTATTAACTTGTATGATTTAATAGTGCAAGAGAATGGTGATTCCAACTGATACAGTATGGTTGCAGAAAATTTCCTGCTAACCACAGTTAAACTCTACCCTATACTGTGTAAAATAGTTTAGATATATTCCCACTGACTATTACTTGAAAAAAAATTGTACTTAACAAGATTAATTCATAGTCTGTAATTCTAACCTTATCTTGTTAGACTATTACAGACTTTAACAATATATTTAATATGAGTGTTTGCCATGGACTTTTTAAAATATAAATTATTGTTACTCTGTGCTTAGTTCTTTTGATTTTGACATAATTATTGAGCACCTACTATGTTTCAGATGTTATACTACACACTCAGGATATCAGGTTTGCAATCTGTACTTATATTCCATTCTTGAGCTTGTCTGGCACGCATTCCTTTTTCAAAGTTTAATATCTATAATGACTCTATGAACTTTTTATTAAATAGTTAATCCTAATACTAAAATAATAGCAATAGCCATATTCTTATGATTGCTGAATGAGAATAAAAGAGACGTAGTAGCAGTGACAAAGAATTCATTTTTGTGCCAGATAAAATATTGGATGCCAAAATATGTTAACATTTCAAGTTGTTAAATATCCATCCATTAGTTACTCGACTGAGATTGGCAAGCATTTTTATTAGGCATTCTTAAACAATTCTCTGAATTTTTATGTTCATGGTTAAGTGTCTACTTATACAATATAGAAAACAAGAACAGGAGAAATACTTCATAAAGATCTTTTATACAACTGAAGAACACTTCTGATGCAGCTTAGTAAATTCTATTTAGTACACATTTTACTTTCTTTTAGATTTGTCTGAAATTGCTTTATGGAATATGTCTTTACATATTTTTAAAATATCCGTTATTTTAAAAATAAAAAATCAAAGAGACCAAAGAAAAATACTAACTTGTAAAGACAAAAGTGGCAAATATGTGTGTGTGTGTGTGTGTGTGTGTGTGTGTGTGTGTGTGTGTGTGTGTGTTTTCTGTGATCTGAGTATTTAAGACGTATACCTGCATATGGCAGATTACAGCGGGGTATGGGAGGAGGAAAGGGGCGTTCCATTAAGATTTATTTCACTCTACATTACCTTTGACTTGTTTCTGTCCCTGAAGTCTAGGCCATGTTCTTTCCAAGGGCATTTTCTTTCAAAGTTGAATAACAACTTCATTATCATTTTCATGTTTCTGTTTTCATGCTGAAAATATTTTATTTCTCAATCAAACTTCTATGAGTCTAGTAGCTCAGAAATTATTTCTTCGGCTTCATAAAAAGATTTCAATGCCAGGTAAAAAAACAAAAACTCTACCCTAGGCTTGATAGATATACTAATTCTAAAGAAAGATAAATGCCCTGGGCTTCCTGTGGATGGATGTTGAATACGAGGAATATTTCTACTGACTGAATGGAATACAGTGGAAAAGAATTTAGACTCTGGAGACAGAATTCCTGGACTCAGATTTTACTATGTTACTGTCTTAGTCTTTTTTGACTACTATAACAAAATTCCACAGATTGAGCTGCTTATAAACAGCAGAAATTTATTTCTCACAGGTCTGCAGGCTTGAAGTCCAGGATCAGAGTACCAGCATGGTCAGGTTCTGGTAAAAGCACTCTTCCCTGCCACAGACTGTCAACTTCTCCTTGTGTCCTCACATAATGGAGAGAGCTCTCTGGGGTCTCTTTTATGAGGGGACTAATGACCTGCCAAAGGCTCCACCTCTTAATAACATCACCTGCGATGTTAGTTTTCAACATATGAATTTGGGGGGAATGCAAACTTTCAGACTACAGCAGCTAGCTACCTACTAATTGTGTGACTTTGGGGTTTTACTTACTGTTTCTAATCCTTAATATCTTTATCTGTATGCTGACCTCATGGGGTACCTTTTGCATCACATATTTCACTCAACACATTGCCTAGTACAGAAAAAATATTTAATATTTTTTGTGTATTATTATGGCTTTCTTTAGTATCAATCATTATAAAATATCTGTATTTTTACCAGATGATTTGGATAAATTACATGGATTCACAAAGTACGGGTAGGATTTCCGCAGTGGGAAATGGATAGTTGTGGGGGGAAGGGAGGGGCTGAACAAAAGAAAAAAGAAACAAGAAACATCAGCTGAGACATGGTTACTAGAAAATAACAATCCATTGAGGCTGGAACATAAAACACGTATTCAGTTAGTGCTGAAAAGAAAACTAGACACACTTTTTTTCCCTCTAGTCTAGATAGGTGGCCCTTCTGTGGATGCTCAAGGAAAGCCTGGTTTCTCTCAAGGCATAATGGTACACGGCAGTGACCTCAAGTTTGGAAAAACAAATGACCCAGGTTAAATTCTTGGTCTTGCTACTTACTTTCATGCAATTTAGGAAAAAAAAAACCTCTTAACCTTTGAGTCTCAGTTTTTCACAGACAAAATGGGAAATGAACCACTATGCACAGTTATCATCATGATGAAATAAAAATAAAAATAAGAACAGCTACTGACTTTGAAAGACTGCCAGGCATTGTGCTAACATCTTTGCATCTATATTTTATTTAGCCCCCTTATCTTCTACAGGATAATGAATAAAAAGTGCTTATGACACCAGAATTCTATATGGATTTGGGGTCCGGAAACAAAGGCTGCTAAGAAAAGCACTGGATGAACTTTTTTGAGTTTTCATAGATTACAGAGGTGGGACTGAAAACAAATATTAATGAGATTTCTGAGCAAAGAGAATTCCAATTTCCATCTACATTATAATAATTTTGTCCTACATTTATTGCAGCATTGTTATTAGGATTTTTGTAAATACTACATAGTAGAAGACTCCTTATCTTAAAATTCATAGTCAGTTAAAGGGGAGAAAATAGAAAAGATACATAAATATAAGTACAATTTTAAAAAGCATACTTATTGATCAAACTTTTGATGTAAGATCAAGACATTTTTCTGAGTATAAGTTCACTGATTTGAATCTGCCTCATCTCTTATTAAAACCACACCCACAATGCATCTGTGAGATGTCCACATTTGTTTTTCCTTAAGTTGCAGCTGAGTGAAAAGACACTTGCAAAGCAACCTGGTCAAGGAGACATCGAATGTTAGATTTTCTTCCTCTACTTTTTTTTTTTTACAGTTGTTTTGTCCATTTACATCGTACATTTTTTTAATGGTGTGGATAGATCACTCGTGTTTTGAAAAGCACAGAGCTTGTTTTTCTTAGAAACAAATCTCTTCTTTCACTCTTATATTTAATTGGTTTGATCCATATGTAATTAAATTACATAATGACTATAAAGTGTAACTGGCATAAACTGTTTGGGGAGCCACCAAACTTGACATAGGGTAAGCATTCAACTCATTTGATGGAAACAGAGGTTTGTGGACCTCTAGCCATGAACTTTCAGTAACTGTGGGCTTTAGCCAGTATGATTAATAAAGGAAATGGATAGTATTATTTAATCTAGCGGTTCTATTAGGGGGAGATTAGTTAAGGGTATATCTACTCTATTCCTTGTTAAAGTGTATTGCAAGCTCTTATATTAAATTGAGAGACGATATTATATTAGATCAATCTTTTATAACATAAATACACTTCAACATATTTAATTTTACACAAAGAATAAAACTTCTAGCCACATAAAAAATCACTTAGGCCATACAGAAAACATGCAATAAACAGCTGTTCAAGATAAGGGTCCATCTTAAAGACATTCTTTATATTATGTTCTTTATATTTATCTTACCTTCGAGTATTTACTTTATTTGTGTTCCAATGGTAGCATAGCAGAGCCAATCAGAGAAATGGTTTGGTTTCTATACTCCTCACCACTTTTTATTTCAAATCCCCATTTATAATGTTGCCCAAGGCTATGCAAAACAACAATCAAAAAAAAAAAAAAGATTTTTCTCCTTTGAATTCAAAGGCCTGTAAAAGTGGTCCCTAGTGAGTCTTCTCACATTGTCATTTAGGGCTTTGCCAGATTTCAGGCTTTCCGCAGGCAGGTCTAACAGGGAATAGTAGGGTTCCACTAGCCCAAACATCTGGGGATACCATTAGCCAACCACCAAATCTGTTCTATATTTGTACACATTTACAGTTTATTCCAATAAATTCTGAAATCTCTTTTATTTTCAGCAATGGAGAGATAACACTCATTCTCCAGTCAGAGAAAAAGTCAAATACTAAGAATTTTCTTTTCTAGCAACGAAGAATTTGTGGAGGTAGAGAATAAGAAATGCTTTAGTCTCTCAAAAAGTGACATGGTGATTTAACCCTATGACTCATTTTTATTATTCCCCAAGAAATCTTAATTGCCAGTGTGTTCCTGCCATCCATGAAGAACCCATTCATCAAAGTGATATTTAAATACATAATTACATCTACAATTTATAGACAAAGAAAATGAGTAAGAAGTCAGAACTCCCTAAAATTACTGTGGGTTGTAAATCCAAGCCTTTTGTTTTAGTGTGAATAAGTTCTATTCATCCTGTTTTTGCAGAATTGACCAACTTGTTTGTCAATTACAGTTGTGTGCAAGCTCTGCCATTATTTCTTCAACTTGAGCATAATGAGAAATATTTTTATTCCTACCTTATACATGTCCTATGAGTATGTTCACTGGTCCTTAACTATGCCTTTGAATTTACCCAGAAGGAAAAAGAAAGCAAAGTAATATGTATCAAATACCAATCAAATGCTAGGCACCAGGTTAAGCTTTTTATATATTAAGCGTCCTTTCTAAAATAAAGCATTTCTAAGAGGTAGTCAGGTGAAGAATCAAAACAATATGTATTTTTAGAAATTAACTAACTGATGTTCACAATAGAATGAAAATAAATATCTATTTAGTCTGGCACAGCAACAAAGTTTTGAATTACAAAGCTCTCTGGGGCCAGTAACTTTAGGGTGGCATAAAGGAGAAGAATAATTACCCAGTAAAAGAGAAATTTTTGCAGCATTAATGGATCAAACCACATGCAACAATAATCTCCGAGCCCCTTCTCCCTCTTTCTTACTTTGTCATCAGGGTTATCTTTATTCTATTCCTATTATGGAATCAGAAGGGAAACCCTCTGAGAGTCTGACTAAGAATTAGATAATCAAACTACTTATCATTTGTGCAATTTACAATTTTGGTTTAAAGGGTAATGTCACAACAAAGAAACCAGTTGCTAAGGACGCACTAAAATAAATCCTTGAAAGAGTGTCTAGTAGTTAACTCTAGTAGCTACATTCAACCAAGCAGGCAAAAGCAAAAACAAAAACAAAAACCAGCTTCATTTGATTAGGAGATAGATAAAAGTGAGGTGGAATAACCCAAAAGTTCATCAAGGAGAATAGATAAACAAATTACTATAAAATCACACAATGAGGCACTACTGAGCAATCAAAGAAACATACAAAAAATATAGGGAAAAAACACATTATGTTGAGTAAGAGAAGTTAGACATAAAGTATGACATGTATGGATTTATTTTATACAAAGTTTAAAAACAGGTGGAAATAAACTATGATGGCAGAAATCAAGAGTAGCTGCCTGATGGTGGAGTAAACCTGGCAGAAAAGGGGCATAAGGAAAATTTTCTAGGTGAGAAACATGCTCTGTATTTTTCTATCAATGTGTTTTCACAGTGTGATAAACTATTGCAAAGCCTAGTAACTTAAAGCAACATTGCTTTACTTAGCTCAAGATTTTGTTGGTCAGCTGGGTGGTTTTTCTCATCTTGACAAGCCCAGCTGATCATATACATCTTTCATATATACTTCTATATGATCTGGATGATCTAGAAGGCTTCTCTCACATGTCTGGTTGTTGCCAGGCTCTTCATTATTTTCTACATCTCAGGATTCCAAGATTTTTCAGCCATTTATTTAATCTGTTCCAATTTTGATTGAAATGTTATTTACATGGTGCGTATGCATTGTCCAAAATATACTCAAAACCAGTTTGTTTTACGGTAAGCTATATCTCAAAGGAAAATACTAATAAGGAAAAAAATACATATGTGCCTTTGAAGTGAAAACACCAATATATTATGACATATAATTTATCATTTAGTGTGATTCCTTAGTAAGAAATATAAAAATCTGGCTTAGATTTAAACAATAAAGAAGATGTATTGTTTTTTAAACAAAAAGACCAATATAGCTACAGGTGTGGTTTGATCAAGGCTCTAGCTCCACTGTTATGCAATGATCTCTTCTTTGCTATCCTTACATAAGAGTAGATTTTGTTTTCATCATAGCCAAATAGTTATGGCAAAATAGTTATAGCCATCTTAGGTCTTACCTCCAAACATTGACCAGAAAAAGATTCAGATTCTCTATAATCAACCAGCAAACAAAAGCCGAGGGTTTCACTCTGATTGGACCAACTTAGATCTAAGCCTAAACAATAACTGATAAAAAGCTTAGATTACATGCTCATTTATGAACCATTGTGATAGAGAGGAGTGGACATGATCAAGGTTATGTGAACCAGGACCCACCCCTGAAAGTAAGGCTGGATTAACCTTGTCCTGACCTCATGGCACTTAGACTGTACGAGGGGTAGAGCAGATGCTGTGCAGGCAATTAAATTATACAAAGCACAGAAATCAGAGGGAAAATGATAAATGAGGACAAATAATCTAAGTTGAGTAATTAAGTAAAAAATTAACAAGAAGAAAGGATATTCTGGAGTTGGGTACAATTCTCAATCAGAAAGTGTTGATGGATTTACTTTACTTTTAGTTCCAAGTAAAATGGTTTAATAGGAAAAAAATATAAAAGACTGACATGGCATGAGCTGTTATTTTTATTTGTATATTTTGACACCTAACGTACGAGTCCCCGGTTGAGGCTGTTTTCATCCCAGTGCACTTGTCCTGCACCTGTTTGTTTCACTGTTACTATAGAGTTGTTCTGAGGGGACCATCTGGACTTTAGCTTATGCCCACTTAGGGACGCTAACCTGGTTTATCCTCAACCTGTAGATTTTATTACTGCACCATATTTCACACAGACTACTGCTGTGCGGAATGATCCAGGGACCTGGAGAACCAGGATAAAATTTTGGAAATCTGCCTGGGGGGCAGACTATGTTCTCCTTCCAAATATTTATTTTTATCCTGTGGCTCGTTGTGAGGGAAAACGTAACAGGCAGGGAGTGAGTGCTGTTTGACGCTCACACATTCTCTGGGATAGGTCTGACCTCCTAAGGGTAGAAAATCATCTCCTTTGCTTACAGTTCTCCATCTGAGAATTGCAAGTGACTATGGAAAAAGAAATACACTAGGCTTTAGCAGTCATTTATATTTCAATGTCGACGAGTTTAAGGGTTCTGAGTAAGAGGGATATAGGCAAAGAGAGGAAAGTGAGAGTGTGAGGAAGATGTGAAATCCTGAGTGTTTCTGGAGAAGAGGAATTACTAAGGGGAGAAATTCTTGAAAGTAAAACCATGGTGGCCAAGATAAACAGCATCTACATGACAAAGTGCGGAGTCTATACCTGCACTTTTTCTCAGCATTTTTAGCGTAAGGACAAAACGATTCGTATAATGCAGTGCTGTTACACTGTCTTAGGGAAGACAAAGGGACATCGAGGAATACGGAGCATGTCCTCAGTATAGAGGCCTGCAGCCTGTCTATAGTCTACTCTGCCATGTGCCGCCTGTGTGACCCCGGCCAAGTTATTTAGCCTTTTTGGGCCTCCATTTTCTCACTCAAAAGTCAGAGATTATCACACTTATCTCACAGTGAAGCTAGGAGAATGAAAATTCAAGGTATATGAATAAAACAATATAAAGTTACTCTATTATTAGTTACACTTGAATTTTCACCATTATCACAGTGAATGGGAAGAAGATGAACAAAAATGAGGAAGGTGTTTTTTCTTATAACTACAACTTTTGAAACAGAGAAAAATTTAAAATATTCCATAAGTATTTGCTTTTATGTCCGGCAGCACAATGGACATGTAAATGATGCAAGAGACACAGTTCCTGTTTTCACAAGCTTGCAGAGTCACCAAAGAAGTAAGACAGGTGCAAAAGACACATGTAAACAATAAGCAGTAAAAGAGCAATGTTCAATAAGGAAGGAGTTAGAGAAGTAATCCGGAAAAACTTAGAGAGGTCAGGGAGGGCTTCATGGAGGAAATGGACCCACGCTGTTTCTGAAAAGATGATCAGATACATTAAATGTTGTGGTCTTTCTTTGGCATCCCAGATTTCTTGACCTGGGTAACGGACGACCTGCTGTTGGGAACAACAAGTATTCTCCCTCTTGTCTGCTGTATTCCAAGGGAGTGCCAGAAGCTGAGCAAAGCAGCCAGTGAAACAACTGGGAACCCAAGCCATGAAGGACATGGTATTCCAGGCCCACGCTCACTGTAGAGAGGCAGATCGGAACAGACACCAAGCCCAGGCTGGCCACTACCCTGACTGGCACTTCCCCTAAGGTTGTAATGTCAAAAGACAGTTTTACCATAAACACAAGCAACTTTCTTTTGTTTTCTCTTTCCTTCCTTCCTTCTTTCCCATTCTCCCTCCCTCCCTCCTTCTCTCCCTCTCTCTCTTTCTCTCTTTTTCTTTCCTCCTTCTGGTAATAAAAGATTTCTCTTTCTCTGGGTTTTGATTTCCTCATCAGTAAAATGACATTGAACTATACTGTCACTGTCAGTACTCTCCCTTGCTTCCGTGCCACATTTTAATTAGTTTCCATGTCCTTCTGAACATCTTCTCGGTTGACAGTTGGACATTATTCAGAGAGTCCTTAATCAGTGAAAGAGAAATTTAAAAAAAATGAAAACAAATATTAACAGAACATACAACCTCATGCATAAAGACTTTGTGGCAACAGCAAGGAAACTGAAGATTCTTGTGGAGGAAAAAAAAGATTTCATTTCTGCTATCTTCAAGAAATCAGATGACTGGTTAAAGTGATATATCACCTTGAAAATGTACTTAAGAAACAAAGTAATGGAAAAATGAAATTGATTTTATCAAACTGCATGGACCAAGGGACTCAGATCTTCAAACGTAGTTATTCATTTGGTAATATCTGTGTTTTCTTTCACTGCCCCAAACAGTTAATGTCTACCAGGTGCTTTCAACCCCTCAGAAGAAAAGCGCTTAAATAAAATATGAGGTGTCACCTTGAGTGGTGAGCTCTGACCTCCAGACCCAAGGAGTACGGGTTTAAACTCAGGGAACTGGGAACTCATTTGTTTTGCTTCACGGTTACTTTCTAGCCATCTGATTTGCTGTTCACCTCAATAGTGCAGAACTAAAGGTGAATCTGACTTTACCCATTGGTTTTTTCAGTATTAAATGATGGTATTATGACTCTCGATTTTAGAGCAAAACAAACTCAAACTTATCCTGTGTTCAGTGCATCTCCCTCTCTCTGCTTCCCTCAGGACTGATGAGCTGGTATCCGAAACCATTTCCTTTCCCAGGCAGGGCAAATCCATTCTTATCAGGGATCCTGATCTTAACCAAACACGCTTACAACACACCAGACAGGCTGATGTTTGATACCATTAGCCTCTGACCCCCAAAGGACTTCCTCAAAAAGGAGCCAATAATCAGACATTGACAAAAACGTGGTCATCCAGAGATGCAATGAAGCAGAAAGAACAGGCGTTGGTTTATCAACTTTGAAAAAGCAGATCATTTTCTTAGTTCAGTAGGTTTGAGGGAAGGAAAAAGAAATGAAAGAGCCTTTTGAGAGTCAAGTTATTGTAGATTAAATATCACTTCATGTTCCCCTAATTCAGACAGACTCTACATACCAAATATGTCTTTTTCAAGGTCTTAAAAACAAGGAACTGCAACTGTATATTAAAACAGATAATTTTTTAAAGTAAATACTAATGCTTCTTAGTAATATAAAATTGCATATTGTGACTAAGCGCTCTCCCCCCCCAAAAAAAAATCTGTAATGTTGTATACTGTTGTTTCCAGATGAGAATAAGCACTAGAAAAAAATTAGATTTTCATACGAAACACATTGCAGAACAACCTACAGGTTAGAAAATTGGCTTGGACAAAATATAATTCTCCTAATGCAATTTCTGGTCAGAATGTGCAATTTAAAGATTTAAAAAGAAGTCTTGTCAATCAAAACTGAGATATATACATGGGGAAATTTAGATCGCTAAGGAAGCAAGGTGCATAAAATGAATTCATTCGTCCATTTTTTCCAAGTCAGATTTAATAAGCAGATATGAGATGCAGAAAACAGCTAAAATCCTAGACAGCAAAATGTGGAATTGGGTGGTATTTATCACTCCCCACAGTAAATATCTCAACTGGAAAAAGCTGAGAATTAACTCGATCAATTTTATTTTGTTTGGATGTCAAACTTGTTATTTTCTTTCTCTTCTGTTGCCAAAGAATGAGGCAAAATCTAAACTTGAACTAAAAGTTGTGAGCAATAGTGAGAAAAATATTTGCTTTCCTGTCATTTTTTTCTTATTCTAATGTATTCTTTTGGGGGAGTGGAAATTATTTTTGTTAATGATCAAAATGTAGTAAGTGGTAGACAGGTTGACAGAAGCACTGGTGTCAGCTGCTTCTCCCCCAGGTATGGTGAGGTATCCTGTCCAGTCTAGGACACTTTTGGGTCATTTTTTATTAGAAAAACAACGTGTAAAGAAAGAAGACACCTTTAGAATGCTTTAGAAAAATGCATTCATTATAAGTCTTAAGAAAACCAAGTCAGCCAGGAAAAATATTGGCTTCTACAAGAGGTGAGAACATTGTGAAGCACTAAGCAACTCTTTCACACAGCCTGTAAGAATTAAGCAACCAATGATATAATTGGTCCTGTAGAACCCAAAAGAATTAAAAAAGGCATAATTTCAGTTTGTAAGAAACTTATAACCTAGTAATGGGCCACATTACTCTTGCATGATAAATGCTATGTTACTGACTTAAAGAAGTTATTATGAGGCAAAAGGAGAACAAGAGTGAGATCTGGTTGAGAATTCAATTCCACAAATACATTTCTCATGGGGTACCAATCCATCATTATAGCTTTCCTTCTTTGACTCTTAAAGACTTTTCAGGACATGGTTCAATAGTGTAGCAGTTAGCGTGTCTACTTTATACACAGAAAGTCCTGGGTTCACACCCCAGTGGAGCCACAATCCATTGTCTACAACCATGCCACCCTGAACAATCCCAATGTCTGATCTTGGAAGCTAAGCAAGGTCAGTACTGGTTAGTATTTGGATGGGAGACCACCTAGGAAGACCTGGTGCTGTAGACATAAAAAAAAAAAAAATACTTTTTAGACTTCAAAAATGTAAAGTACTATTTACTGAGGAATTGCTATTTGTGAAAAAGTAAGCTTGTTCACATAAGACCTACTCACAAACTATGAAAGGATGACTTAATTTTCCCTATTTTTAAAATTTAAAAAGTCCAAACTCACAGATGTTAAAACAAAAGACTCACAACTATTATAAAGCAGTATTCGATATAATTCCAGAAATACTTGTCCTTGGGTTCAAATTTTCTATCTACTTGATCTCTTTTCCTATTTAGACAAAAACTCACTTAGAAATAAACCATGATAAAATGGAATAGGACTGGGATTTAGAGAAAAAGGAGAAAAAAGGGACTTAGAAGAGGATCATGAGGTCACCCACATAAAGCCTGTAACTTTCTAATTTTTCAGAGGTGGCTCCTTTGAGGGTGCATTTAATGGGAAATATATATATATATATTCCAAAATACTCAAAATAGTGAGCAAAAGCTTTACTGAGCAAATGATGCTTCCTTTCATCAGGAAAATTCTCAGGCCAAATACTGGAAAGGCGCTCTCCACCTGTCAGGCCACCTTCCTTCCCATAAACAGCACAAAAACCGACTTCTCCATTCAAGATTCCCAGTTACGTAAGTGATGGAATTGTGGATGCCATCATCCCCCAAATGCAGCGAATAGAGCAGACTCCAGTAGAGGACCTTCCTAGAGGTAAGAAGGACCGATTTATCAACGATTAGATCAGGGGTCAGAGAGAGGCCAATGAGGAGAAATGAAGGTGCTGGAATGGGAGGGGGATCAGAGATTCATATGCAAATTCACAAATTAAACAAATCTCATTAACACCATCTTTGTCATCAACAGAATTAACATAACTAGATAGTTCCCTCTTCCCTTTTGCATAATTTGTAATTCATCTACGATTCCTTTTCCCCCTGCAAACAAATGCAGTTAAATACATCGTGATCAAACCATTGCTTTTAGGGAGGAGAATAGAGGGCAAAAAGAAGAAAGTTACAACTTTTCAAACCTGCGGATTTTTATGTTTTTTTAGGTAAAGCAGGGATATTGATATTTCCACAAATGATTAAAGGAGGTGATCTATATAAAATGCTGGCATTTAAGTGAATCTTTGCAGATGATAGTAGTTAGTAGTCACTGGAATTCCTGCTTTTGAAAAGTTGTTTTATCATAATTTTTAAAAACATGCTATTGTAATTAGCCCCTAGAATTCTTGTGCATCTAGTTTCTTCAAATGTAGATGACTTTTCCTGTTTTGTTCTGGTTCCTTCCTCTTAGTTTGAAAATGCATTCCCTAAGTTCTTTTTTATTATTATTATTATTTAAAGTGGTCTTTTAAACACAGTCGAAATCATCTGTAGGAGTCCCATCTTTTCCCGTCCGGTCTCCATGTTTCATCTTCTCACAATCTCTGTTGTTTACAAAGTTCCCCGTGGGCCCCCTCCCCTCCCCCACGACGCCCTCGGTCTTTCCCTCTTTCCTTCTCCGTTTTCCCACGTTGGCTTCCGCAGCCACATCAGCACCTTTGACCACTGACAGCTAGCTAATCACTGCCCATTTCTCCGCTGACGGCCAACTGGCCTTTGGGGAACATTATGTCACGGTGACATTGAGTCCTTTAGATGTTCACAAGTCAATCTGGAAACTCAAATCCTAAATTGAAAACATATTCAGCAGAAATGAGACGCAGATTTGCCCGTACACATAGGGCTTGCTGGAAACATACAAGGTGATGCCATGGGAGGGAAAAGGGGAAACAGACAAAGAAAGCCCTGCTCTCAGAGGCCGTGACCCAATTCTCCCTTTCAGAGGGTTTCCAATGGATTATTTCCCCCTTTTTTCTGAGTCTAAGTAATTACAATCTAGACCATTTTTAGATGGGAATAAAGAGAGAAGCTGATAGGATTTGATACTCTTCCTCATTGATGTATTGACAGAGCTACCCACATAATAAAAAAATGAATTCAAAACCTCTTTTTCCATATCCTGGCCCTGACTCATACACACAATAATCAGGGCTGCTCACATCTTTTTCTGAGACAGCCCCTTAGAAATCCTGTGCTTCGAAAAGGGCCAATCCGTGCCACAAAGATTTAGAAGGGTACACGCTAATGTTTCCTCTCCCATCCCTTAGATTTAAGATTTATGGGATCCCTCACCAGTGGGGAGGGTTGGGTGCTCGAATAGCTTCTCTGCACATACATAGTTTATTCTGAATCTCTCTTTTTAAAGCCATTTGCTATTTTCGCTTCCCATTATCATAAAGTTTTTCAGACCAGAGAGAGAAATGTAGTTATTAAAAATAAGACAGATTTCAGATCAGTAATTAAAATAACTAGGAGAATGTTCATCTCCACTGAGCCTTCTTTCATTCACTAGAAATTAATTACTGACTCATATTACACATAGTTTTCCAGCATTCGTTGTAACGTCTACCATAATTCTCATCCCAAAACAAGGTCGTTGTGATGATAATTGCTACCAGTAATAAAAATAATGATAACTTGCAATTATTCATCTGTTGCTATGTTCCAGGAACCTTTCTTAATGTTTATATTAGTTAAGGTAGTGATAACTGCTATTTAAGAAAAAAGAATCTCTAAAAGTCAGTGGTTCAAACAAGACAGAACTATATTTCTCACTCACTTAAACATCCCAGGCTCTCCTCCTTGTGGTCATGTAGAGGCCAAGGAAGACAGTATGATTTCATCTTCAAGACAAGGCTTCCATGTTTCCTATCTGGCATCATTTCTTCATCAGAAAGCTGAGAAAAAGAGTAAGTACAGAATCAAAAAGATTTCCTAAGCAAGTGAAGAGGAACACAGCTACAGCTCTGTAACTGAAGTAAAAGAGAGAATGGATTTTGGTAAATGGCTAGCTGTTTAGATAATAGCAGTTTACGGGTTCTTTAAGAATAACCTTAGGAAGAGGATTAAGAGATACATATGCCTGTAAACACCGACTATAGTGTCTGACACATTACAAAGATGTAGTAAATTGAAACTATCATTTGTAGTGTTTTATTGTTCTCTATTTGCAAACGTTGATAGGTTGTGAGCATATCTGATTTGTATCTTATGAGATGGGTCTGAGATATGACTCAGATATTTATTCTTGTTATTTATTGTTCATCTTGAAAGTGGAAATATCATGAATTTAAAGTTGCAGGTAGTTATCTGCTTTTCGAGAGGCAGAGGCTGATCCTGGGAATGGACTGTTCCTCCAGTTAGGGGTCAGAACTCGAGACTTAAAAGACTCTTTTAGCTATGTAATATAAAATTAAAAGAAAAGAGATCTCAGCTATAATGAAGATACGTTTCATAGCTTCAAACTGACTAGTGTAACATTGAAACAGGTATGGCAATTGTTGAACTCTATGTGTGCAGACTCTGTTTCTATTTATGATATAATTCTTTTCTATAAGTAGAATGACATGGGCTGGTGCCTGGATTTATTGCTTGTTCATAGGCAATGTGTATGTGTGTATATATTTGTGTGATTTTTTCACATCATATCCTTTTTCATGGCTTCACTGAATGACAGTGCTCCTTATCTTAATGAAAATTGCCTGTTATTGGAATTGTATGACTAAGTCAACTCTATACTGCTATTTGCACTTGAGATATAAGACTTTAAGCAAATACGCTGATGTCTTAGAGTAGCATTAGGACTCTGCAGCTAACAGAGAAGAGACTTAAAAGCACGTAGACTGGGATTAGAAATGGTCAAAGATTTTTTTATAGTCTTAAGTGGTTGTGACACCAAATGATTCAGGGCCCTCTTCTCCTCATTTTACCTTTTATCCAAAAGTGAACTAGCAGGAAAAATGAGTGAAAATAAATACTAACAGCAAATAAAGGTTATAATAATAATGAACCATTATAATTGTTTGCTTTTTTCTTAAAAGCCCTTCTATATGCTTAACTAATGTGATTAATTTGTCTATTAAACAAATATCATTTCACCTCCTATGTGCTAAGGCCCCATCTGTGTGCTAAGGAGATAATAGTGTACTGCAGGGGCCCTCAACCCCTGGATGGTGTACCAGTATGGTCTGTCACCTGTTAGAAACCAGACCGCACAGCAGGAGGTGAGCAGCAGGCCAGTGAGCAAAATTTCATTTCACCTATATTTACAGCCACTACATAGCACTAGCATCACTGCCTCAGCTCCACTTCAGATCATCAGGCATTAGATTCTCACAAGAGCACAGATCCCTGGTGCCCACCCCCATGCAGTCCTCCTGACCTCCCTCAGCCCATCACGAGGATGGGCTGGTGTACAGTATAGATAGAATCTTTCCTATATCAGTGGGGCAGAATATTAAAACATAAAAAAGAATAATAAAGATATAGAAAGTAGTTACAACTTTTGATTAGTCCTAGAAAGGAAAGAAAAATGATGGTGCTATAAAGAATAATAGAGGAAAAGGATCTGCTTTAGAAAAGATGGTCAGAAAAGTTATATATTATTTAGACAGTGAAGAAAAAGAGGTTCAGAGGGATTAAGTGACGAGCCCAAGGTCACACAGGCAGAAGCAGAGCCAGATCTAGATTCCAGATCTGACCCACAAAGCAGAAAACAAAAAAAGAGAGAAATAAGAACTTTCATGTTTGCATTTGATGATTTGAAAAGCTTCAAGACTTACACCGCCCTTAAAACAGCCGTAAAGGAAACTTCATCCTTTTGCTCTTATAATCAGACTCAGTGGTCTTTGAATGTGGGATAGGAAAAAAAATTCCTCCTTCTTTTAGGGAATTAGCAGCAGCCAAGCTTGTTGACAGAACAGGTCTTGTGGGATATCAATTGATAGTCACAAATCCATTCACAGCTGCCACTGGCTCTCCCCCCAAACTGAAATATCACCAGTATAACTGGAGAAGAGATAGTCTCTCTTCAGTGCAGCTGTGACTCCCCAGCCAGCCATCCTATGTGTCACGCCTCAGGGGCCAGTTATCAGGCCCCCACTAATCCCCCATGGCTCCTCTGCTGAAGAATGTCCATCAACTGTCATTTCAAAAGGGGTGCCCCAATTGTCCAATGCCATTTTTCCTTCTGTCAAGATTTTTCCAGATAATTAATTAATGGTTTAAGATATAGTGGTAATAAAAAAACTTTCAGTTTCATCTTCCTTGCTTTCTTTAGTTTATGCATCCTGCTTCCCAAGCATCTTTGCATAAAATGCCCAACTTAGAATCTTCCTCTGCCTTAAAGAGTTTTCCTATCCCTGGCATAAAGAATCTCTCCCCCTCTACAATTCCCCTCTCATCCTTAGTTTCTGCTACTTATCATGACTTTATTCAACACTATGGGACAAAAGATGAAAAAAAAATTTTTTAACAGCTATCAATTGAATACAGGCCAATTGTTTCATGATTTTCATAAAACTTATCCTCAGGGCAAATCTTTGAGCTAGAGATTATAAGGATAATAATAAAGGCACTATTTACAAGGCATCTATTATCCAGTACAAAGCACTTACTGGATGCCTTGTTTACACATATCACCGTGCAATCCCATGAAATGTGTTTTATTCTCTTCACTTCTCAGATGAGGAAACCACAGATCCCAAAAGGTCACACGGCCACTCCTGACCTATACACTAACTCATATTGATGCCACTGCACAAATTAGAAAAAGACCCCGTTAGGTGGATGCATCCCAAGGGCATATGGTTTAGCAAGATTGATGCCTCATTGTTAATAAGACAAATAAACCTCTTTTCCAAGCGGAAGCAGCTCCTGTGACAGTGCACTCACAGAGGAAGCCACATCTGAGCATGGGGACGCAAACACTCAAGCTCCTTAGTGCAGTTTTGTGGTTCAAAGTTTGCCGACTGGAGATCTGTTTGTTTTGTTTGGGGCCTGCGGGGGAGGGGAGTTGCACCCCGCCTATCTGCCTCCATCAGCCAGGAGCAGGGTCTGCTTCAGCCCCCAATGACTCAGCGGCTTCCCCAGCCAGGCCCAGCCTAAACACAGCTCACTTGGCAAAGGGAGGGGGTGTTCCCCCTCATTGCTCAGTGACCTGGCTGCACTGAAAGGAACAGCCCAGGTCCCCTCCCTTGCTGCCTAGGGAGCAGTGCACCGAGCTCTGCAGCGTGCAGGCGAGTCATCCCGGGCTGCAAACAGGACGCCCCCACCCGAACACTTGGGCTGCAAACAGGACGCCCCCACCCGAACACTTCGCCGTACACCCCGCCCTCCTACAAAACACAACAACATGAAACGTGAAGAGGAGCCGGGCTGGGCATTCTGTGTTCCCTCGGGATACCGCTAATCACAAACAAAACCATGTGCACACGGTACACGGGGACCCCATCATCCTCCCAGTGACGCAGCCGCAGCTGAAGTGGGTGGGGGCAGCAGCTGTGAGAGGCCACACAGCAGCACACTCAGGGTCTGGGTGGAGTGGCAGGTGTGTCCCAGACCACAAATGGTGGCTCCCAGGAAAGAGTGTTCTTTGCTGGCTCGTTTATTCAGTCCGCACACATTTGCCAGGCACGGGGCTGGATGCTAGACAAACTGGTCCCATAAAGAGTGGAAGAAGGTGGTAACGGATGTTATAAATGCGTAAGCCATAGTCTCTATCCTCAGGGAAATCACAGGCTGATTGGAAAGACGAAAAAGTGGGGGGAAGGTTGATGACTGACAATGCAAGGAGGTGGAACTTTGAAAGCAGTGTACAAGGCCCCTCATGCCTCTTAAGTCTCTGATTTTATAAAACACTTTACTGGTGCCCTTCAACAACACTGCGCATGCGTCAGATGTCTCCCCTCCTCCACTCCTTCCTCCTGCCCTCAACTCTGGATAATGAGAAATCCTTGCCTTCACCCATGCAGTCCTCCTAACCTTCCTCAGCCCATCTCGAGGATGGGGAAGGTGCCTCTACTCCGTTTTTCTTGTCCTCCCCGCCCCCGTCATTGCACATACATATTGTTTAGTAAATGTTCATTTCCCACCAGCCTAGTTTCTCCTTGGGGGCAGAGCTGCAGCTTATTTATCTCAATTGTCCCAACTAGTACAATATCTTATCTATAACGGGCGATCTATAAATATATACCCAATAAGTGTATGAGTCGCTGTGGGAGACACACCCTCAGGTGACTCCGATGAATCAAATCTCCTCCCCTTGAGTGCAGGTGGAACCTGTGACTTGCTTCTGACCAATAGAAAATGTCAACAGTGAGGAGGGATCGCATCCATGATGAGGTTCCATTATGTGGCAAAAATGATGAGAAGCCACCTCCATTATTATGCTGTAATGTGCCAGGTGCTCAAATTTTTAAATCTTGACGTTCAGATGGTCTAAATCTTTACTGTTGGCTCTTTCTATTAGTTAAATAAGATGATTGTGTATTGTCTAAGTCTCCCTTTAGTTCTATCAATTTTCCTATGTTTAAGTCTGTATCATAAGGTGCATAACATTTTGAAATTATTAAATCTTCCTATTCAAGTGGCCTCTTTATCATTATGAAACATCTTTTTATCTCTAGTATTAATTCGTGCTTTATCATTTACCTTGTTGATGTTGGTGTAACTACCCTGATTTTATTTTGGTTAATTTTTGCATAATTTTTTTTATCCTTTTACTTTCAACATTTCTGAGTTACTATACTTAAGGTGTGTCTCTTGTGTCTCTTGGAAACAGGAGTGAAATTTTTTAAACAATCCATTTTATTGCCTTTGTTTTATAAAAGACATATGTCCTGCATTTTTATTTAATATAATTACTGACATATTTGGTTTTAAATCTACCATCATCCTATTTGTTTTATGTTTGTGTCATTTATTTTTTGTTGCTGTTTGCCCTTTTCTTAACTTTTAAAAAAAGTATTTGAAGTATTAAGTCTTTATCCTTCTATTCTTATTGAGAATTCTACTTCCAACATCAACTTTTTTTTCTGTGCAAGCAATCTGTCTTTTGCTCTGGTTTATGTGTTTTATAATTTCACTAAGATGAAATTTTCAATCACCCATTTTTTTAGTCATTTATTTATTGTTCTTTTAGTGTGACTTTAAAAATAGTAAATATATTCTTATTAAAGTCTACTTTAAATTTGTACTTTTATCAATTTCCAGACAAGTCAAAAGCCTAAGAACATTTTAAATTAATTTACCAAATGTATTCACACTCCTAGTCTTTTGTACTAATTTTCCTATGTCCTTTTATTCTGTAGATAGTATAAACCTCACAGGTCATACATATTACTGTTTTAAAAGTCAACATTTACTTAAATTTACCCAAGTATTAACTCCACATATTTATCCATTAAAAAAAAAATACTTCAGAGCTTCCCTTTAAATTTCACAGTAGCAAAATCTAATGTTAACCAATATGTCTACCTTCCTCTATAGAAATGCAAAGAGCTTTGGGATGCTTTAATTTTGATCAGACTAGCCTGTCTCCTGTGTTATTGTTAGCCAATTAGTTACACAATAAATGTTTAGCTCCAGAACAAGGCACTATTTTTTTTTTATCAATTTGCATAGTCAGTGTTTTGTAAGGTTTACACATACGTTCATAAATTTATTTGCTCACTATTTCTTCAACTGTTTCCCTTCCCCTGGGGTTTAATTTTTTTTCTAAAGTTATTTCCTTCAGCAGTTCTTTCAGGGTTTAGAGTTAAAAGCTCTTTAGTTCTATAGAGATGAAAATGTCTTTATTTTCCCACTAACTTAAAATTATATTTTAGCTGATTATAGAATCCTGGGTTGTCTTTTTTCTACCAATATTTTGAAAATAGTATTCCACTCTCCCATTACCTTCGGGCTTCTGTTCTTATTGAGAATGCTGCTCTCAGCCCTACCTTTATTTCCTTACAGTCTTTTCTTTTATCAAAAAATGTCTCAGTGTGTTTATTTATACTTATAAGCTTGAGACATATTTTCTGAAGCTGAGGACTCAAAATTCTAGAAAACTCTCAGCTTTAATCTCTCCAAACATTTCTTTTCTTCCCCAGGTATTCACCATGCCCCTAATTCTTCCCAACCTCTATCTCTATGCAATTCTTTAGTCACACACACACACACCTCTCTCATTCTAGCTTCCAACCTTCCAACCTTCACTTTCATATTTTCTATCTCATTATCTCTCTTTGATGCACCTTGGAAAATATCCTCATTTCCATTTTTCTATTACTTTGCCAAGCCTCTGTTTAGTAGAGCCTATTCTGCTGTTTAATTTATCTATAATAATTATGATTAGCTTAATTTGTTTATAGCAAATTCCAAAAGCAGTGGCTTAATAATATAAGCTTATTGTTTCTCTCATAAAAGATATCCATATGTATGCATTCGAGGGCTGTTGTGGCAGTTTTATGAAGTCATAGGAATTTTTAGCATTTGGCTTCAATTCTTAAGGTCACAGCATGGCTCCTGGAACTTAACCAAACAAGTTCTGCTTATTTTTCATTGGCCAAAACTTAAATCACATGGCCACACTTTCATAGGAGGCTAAAATTATTTTGTTCTGTTTGTTTGTTTGTTTGTTTGTTCATTTTTATAGATAGGCACAGTCCCCAGGATTCTATTAGGAAGGAAGAAAGAATGAAAGTGGCGGGGCAGGGCAGGAGGGATAAGTTGTACGCATCTATCACACCATTATTTTTTCCTCTAGAAATCTCATTTGACTCTGTTTCCAGATCTGCTTGATATATTTTTGTTTCCTTTTTAATTTTATTTTTATATTAAGCACAATGATTTTGTAATCTCTAGTCAGTAATTCTTTACCTGAGGTTTTTGTGCTGGGATGTGACCTAATCCTGTGTCTGCTCACTCTCTTGTGGTACTTTGATTATTAATGTGCTTTGAAATTTTAGATTGTGAGCTCATTGTCCTCAGGGTTTAATCTGTAGAAATTTATAGAATAGGATGAATGCAAGTCTATCTACAATAATTTTGCATTTCTTTCTGCAATAAACAAATGTATAGAAACAAATATTTCTTACATCAAAATTCAGGAGACATTAGCAGCTCAAGATGACATTTTATGTTAATTTATTAGCTTGAAGCCTTCTGGGACATAAAGAAGAATGAATTTGATCCCAATACTTAAATGATGAATAAGTCCTAGTATAAATTCTCAGTGGAAAAATTTTTTTCCGTCTAGAGATGGTTGGAGAGAGAGTTTTTCATTATCAGCCTATGCTGGTGAGTGAATTCTTCCTCCCGTTCAACTCTTTAATTTAGTGTAAACACGGGATTAGGTCTCATGGGTTCTGGGCCCAAAGGTTGGATCTCATTTCCAACTTCCAACAAGGCATAGGTTCCACATTTTCTTTTCTGCCCCTGGTCGGATAACGAAACCTCATTACCCATATTCTCCTAACACCCAGAAAAATTCTTGTAGTTGTCGATGTGCCCAGCAACCTGGCTTGTGGTCTTGCTTTGCTTTCAACCTCCAAGGACATTCTTGTAAGCTCTGTGGTACAGTTAAAAGCAATGTTTGTTATATTTAACCAACATTCATAGAATTTTTATTAGGAAGTATTTTCAAGTAATCTTGTCTAGAAACAGCCAACAATTCTCCAACTAGAAGATAAATGTTCCTTTTAAGATGATGTATTGCCCTCAACGAGCTTTTAAAATTCATATCCTAAACATCCATAACTCAATAAAAGAAATTTTTTGTCCTGATTGTAATGGGACCACCATGGCAGAGCCTTAGTTCTCATCACTATTCTCATTCTCCAAAGAACTCTGTTCAATTAGAACAGTCCTCTGCTAGACTGCAATTACAATTCTGAAGAGATTTAGATGCCCATTTTTGCCATATTCTCTGTCTTTTCTATCTCTTCTCTACCTATCATGCCAACATCTGATTATAAATTTAGATTGTGTTTTAAATTTGACTATAAAGCTTATACTCTGGGATTTAAGTAGATGATAACAGTGCACATCTTCACCCCTCTCCACTCTTGCATGTGCTATAACCTGACATTTAACCCAAAGAATTCTGCCTGAGTTTTTTCCTTTGATAGTCCCATGCTATGAACCAGCAGAACTGGGCTTCAGATCCAGAAGGTCAATCACTCTCCAGAACCTAAATTCTTAACTAACGCAACATATGGCGGGTTTTCTTTTTTATTATTATTTTTAAACATGTACATCCTTATTTCCTTACAATTCTTCAATTTTCTGCCGTTAGCCTCAAGAATCAGCCTTTGACAACACTAAAAAAAGATTTTTCTATGGCTTTTGAAAGTGTATAGATGTGTTTTTTTTTTTTAAATCACTGGTTTTTTTAATATATTTTTTTCCTATGGATTCTTACCAAAGACAGAATATCACTTTTGTGATAAAAGGTGCTAGAAAACTTTTTGGCAAGGTTCAATTATAAGCAAAATGTTCTAATCGACTTATAAACACCAATATATTTATATTCAATTTATAATGGAAATGATGAGCTCATCACTAGATTTTGCTGTATGAATAAGGACCATGAACAATACTACTTTTAAAAATTCATAAACCATGTTGGTTTTACGACCACTAATCTTATCTTTTCACTTTCTCACTTGCTAGAGCACAGCTTATATAAAAAGTTACTTTGAAAGCCAAAGGGAAGAAGCTCTTTGAAAAAATGTCCCATTCAGGGGATAAAAGCATTTTAAGCCTTAAAAGGAGAAGATCATCCATTGCCAGAAGAGAGGGGAGAGACTCTTGGAGAACAAAGTGGCTTGCCCAGGACTGCATGACAGTCACATGGCAGAGCTACATGCAAGGTCTAGAGGCCAGGTGTCCTGAGCCCGATCCAGTCTTCTTTCCATCTCATCGTGTTTTTTAACGCCATTTTTTATACAGGTGTTATGGCTTGTATGGAAAAGATCTATGCAATCTGTGCTACAGTTTTTCTTGAGTAAGGAGTGATTCAGAGTGTTGACAAATAGCTCTAGGAAACAGTGTCACTGTCGATTACTTGTGACTTGTACCTTATTACCAACTTGGCCTTATTTATTAATTTATTTTGCAATCAGTAAGAATATTCCACAAACAGAGCACAAATGCAGGCACTGTTCTTTTAATTGTTTATATTATCACAGGAAAACACAGCTTTTTCTTTGTTTATTTGTTTGTTTGTTTGTTTGTTTGTTTGGGCAGGAAGAAGTTCAAGTAAAGTCCTCCTGAGGCTTTATTTGGATTTCTTAAAGAACTCTTAGGACCTATAGAGTCCAAATGAGGGATTAAGCAAGTTTCTACACTCTTGCAGAGCCGGAAGTATGATCTCACGAGCCTATAACTGCTAATGATTCTCAATATTATATGAAGTTGAGGTTGAAATCTGATTGGGTAATCACGCAGAGTCACCTGCTGATCCAGATTCCTGTACTGACCATTGTTGTCTTTGTAGAAAGATGCCACTCATTCCATTCCAAATGTGTTTGCAAGGTTGCAGCTTTTTGTGTTCAAATTCACAGCACCTCCAAATGAGCTAGCCAAACTCAGGTATGCTAGTTCATTTATTTTTTTCATGTCATAACTATTTATTATGTGCCTGCTGGATATCAAGTGCTTACCTTATTCCAGGTACTATGTTTGGCTCTGAAAGTATAATGATCAACAATCCAGACAAGATCTCTACCCTTAGGATGTTTATATTTAAATCTTTAGAATTTGATTCCACATCTACTATCTTATGGATCTAAAATGATGACATCTCTCTTTTCCCAGAGTTTCATAGTGAACTTCCAAAGAAGCTTACCCTTTAAAATCTCTAAATTTAGATAATGTAATTACTTTCTCTTTTCATATCTACCTAGGTTGTGGTCTATCTGCCATACCTTCTAAAGTAAGCTCTCTTCAAAGGTTTCAGGAGACTACATTTCCCATTCCCACTTTACTCACTACCATACACACAAACGCTGACAGCCCTGAAAAAGGTGACCTGCAGTGATATAGAAATGCACCTAAGGGAGCCTCCCTTCTAAAGGAGACTTCCAAAGCAACCCCAGGCAACAGACATCTACCCTTCTAGAGCAGAGAATAGAGTTGGGTAGATGCTACCATCAGTAATTCAAAGGGAATTTTCTAGCATCTTACTGCATAAGGAAGATATAAATATAATTTCTGGTTAAGCAAGGATCTAAATATATACAATTTTTAAACTAAAATGGGTCAACTGTTCCAGGTCAACTTTTAAGGTTGTTTTTCAGAGTAGAAGTAACTAAACAATGAGAGATAAATCAGATAAAGACTCAAATGCTAAGGACAAAAGCATTGCTTAAGGAAGATGGTGGAGAATCCATATTCTTGAAGCCCACTCTATAAAAATGACACAGCTTCTAAATTCAAAGGAAGCAGGTGTGCCTAATGTTAGTGAGATAACAATGAAAAGAATTAAAAGAAACTTTACAAATGTTGATAGATATTGTAGAATGGAGGAGTAGAAAATCTTTTCTTCACAATTTGTTCCCCCATTAACCAAGAGTATTCGACTCATTCCTCAGCAAGCCCTGTCCCCAGTTTGGTGCCCCATGTTTATGCTTTCAATCACCAAGTACTGACTCGGTGCCTATCATATGCCAAGTTAAGTTCTGATATAAGAACCTTGATCCACTTCTGCATGAGGGCTTTCCATGTGAAGTTAAGACATAAATTTTTATGTAGGAGACATTAACAAGTACAAAGAGTTTTTGAGAGGGTAATGACTTGATCGTACTCAGCATTTAGGAAGATGAATCAGAGGTAAGTAGGACAGTCCAGAGGAAAGCAGGACAGTCCAGAGGTAAGTAGGACAGTCTAAGAGGAGGCTATAATAATAAGTCAAGTGAAGTGATTGAAACTTGACCTAATGTAGTGGCAGTATAGATGAAAAAAAGAGAAAGCTTTCTCAATTCGAGTTGGATTCGCTGAGCTAATTATAAGGGCTGATTAACATTTGATATGGGGCCAAATGTACTACCAATCTTTTGATTCTTTCTTCATGACTGATTTCCGTCGCTGGGAGCAGAAACAGGAGGATGGAGACAAAATTTTAGTTGAGTAGAGTTGAATGACATAATTAACTATGAATTATATGATAATTACAAAGTAATAATATGAACTGTCCAATTCATCATGAGCCCTCTCAAGAAAATACATTGACATCAAATATTCATATTTAAATGGATAATGATGATGAATAATGGTCTTTGTACCAATGACACAAAATATAATGAAGAGTTTTATCTTAAAGAGTCCCAAAGTTATAGGAAGTGACCCAACAAATAGATATATAGCTGATGATAGATGATAGATAGATAGATAGATAGATAGATAGATAGATAGATAGATAGATAGATGATAGGTAGATAATAGATAGAACAAACCCTTGGCTTAATTAGAGTATTACTACTGGAGATAGGAAAAGGGAGTAGCAAATTCATCAAGTGGAAAGTATATCAGACCGGATTTTATACTAGCTCACACTAACTATAATATTGATCAAATGACTTCATTCCTGATGATTCTGTTTTATCACCCAGACCAGATGAACATAGTAATCTCTTGTTTGCTGAAAGTTCAGAAGCTTCCAATCAGGGTGGAAGAAAAGTAAAGCATACTTCTCAATGTAGAAAAAAAGACATCCCTGAGAAAAATCTATTTCCAATTTTTTGCCTCAGACTTGGATATTGGAAACTTCTGCCAGAAACAAAAAGTACACAAATGCAGAGGGGCAGGGAGGTGAAGATGTGTGCATGCAATCTCAAAAGTTACTGCCTCAACATAGTAATTCCTCTGTGTGGAAAACCACATGAATTCTATGATAATCATTTGTGAAAGAAAGAAAAATATGTTGTGTTTTGGAGAAGAGTGAAAGGTTTTCAGCTCAGTATCATAAAAATCACTATTAGAGTGGGGGAAAATATGAATCCCAAAGCAACTGTTAAAACAAATAATAATCCTTTCATAGATTTATTTTGATGGTTATACCTTGTGTTCCATTTTTTGCCAAACTGTCAGCAGCAAGACATGCAGACAGAGACGTCAGTTTTAAACTGTTTAACCCCACCTAGAAGTGAAATTAGGCAACAGGCTCTGACGATAATGAAACTCCTCCAGGGGAACCGGTCTGTGATGTCCTGGTTCTCTTCTCATCAGAGAATAATCTCAAATTCCTCAGGAACGCCCCTTGTTCCTACAACTTTGGATGGGTTTTACATATAAAAATCACACAAGTGTGTTTCCCTTCTTATGTGAAGTCATCGCATCATTCAGACGGGTCCCTCTCTGTCCCTGAAATAGGATAGCCTCCCTCTTCTTATTTCTACAGCTACAGAATGGCAGAAGAGGCCCCAGATAGCCAGAAAGGAAGATAGCCAGAAAGGAAGAAAGCCAGAAAGAAAGAAAGCCAGTTGATGTTTTAAATGGGAAAAAACATCATAATGATAAATCTAAAAATAAAACATAAAATTAGAAGAGGGCAGATAACCTAACAGAATTCACAGGGGGAAAAAAAAAAAAAAGAAATCTCCCATAAGAAAGAAAGCTTCAAGAAGACCCCTTACCTATTTGGAAAGTAATTCTGTAGCACATGCTGTCCTCATTCTACTAAGAGTAAGAAAGAGAGAGAGAGAGAGAGGTCAAGAGCTAATGGGTTTAGAATCTGACCTCTCAGGCTCCTACAGTACTGTCACTCGGCCAGGGCCTCTGTCCATTTACCTGTGCAGCTGCCTCTCCTGTACCCCTGTGAGGGTACAAGCCAATGGATATTCCCACACTTCTGTTGCCAGGGCTTATAGGAGGGAGAGAGCATTGGTCTCACCTACTGTCTTCTGGATGTAGGAGAGTGGTCAGAAAGAGGAGGAAGGGGAGGAGTGGTTAGAAATCAATAATGGCAAGCATTTCATAGGATTTACAGTCTATAACATGCTTTAACATGCATGTTCTCCTCTGCCATAATAGGTCTATATTTTTAATATGCACTGTTTTTACAGAGGAAAAAAATTAAGACTTAGAAGGAGTAAGTACTTTGTCCAAGACTGAGTGGAAAATCAAACACATAATCTTGACTGCAAATTCTTGCTTTTTTTTTTTTTCATTGTTCCTAAAACACAGAGACTTCTGAAGTTTCTTTGGAGATCAATTCCTTCATGGGGTGTTCAATAGCCAGTTTTCTTAGATGCACAGACACCCATTTTGCTGGATTCTGTAATAAGTCCTCTCTTTCTTAATCAAATTTGACTTTACCCTTAGAGAACTGAAGGAGAAGCAGGTCCTGCCCCTTATCCCCAGCCTCCAACCTTGCTAGCAAAGCCAGGACGAAGAGCCTGGTGAGGAGGTACACAGTCCTGATGAGACTTGGGAAGGTGTTTTGTCCCCTATGCCTAATGGAGAGATATGTGAATGCAAGTATCATTTCTAACTAGATGGCTTTGATTTGAGAGTCCAGTTTTCAAAGTTGACAATCTCTCATTTGTGTATCAACCACGCCCTGAAATAGTCTACTTTGTTCCCAAAGTCTCTAATGACTGAGATGTCCACTTCATGTCATAATTTCACAATAACTACATGGTTGCTCTATATCTTACCCACCCTACCATGGACACAATTGTATATCTTGGGCACGAATCTCCCTATGACTGAGTCCATACTGTCTACAGTATGATGCCCTCACAGCCACCTGCTTACTTGGGCTTCTGTTGATTTCTACTTATCAGGCCTTTTGCAAATTATTTTGTCAGATAATAAAAATATGGCTACCATTTATTGTGTACACATGTGCCTAGTGCTGTGCTAATATTTTACCTAGGTTACCTGTGTTGTCTTTTTAAAGCTTCTCTGTGAGAAACAAGGATCACTGATCCCATTTAAACTTGGGCCAACATAATACTTCTTCAAAAATGTGTCAAAGTGAAGAGACATTTGTTCAAAACAACTTGGCAAAGATTTTTTTTATATAATAGAAAATAAATCTCTATGTGTTTCTAATTCTTATAATCCATATATAAAAAAACATAAATCCTTAAATTGTCAATTTAAGAATGAGTACTCAGTAATCACTTAACCCTTCACCATCCAGAAAAATTAGATTGTAACTAACAAGTAACAGGAGGACTTCCTTTGGGTGACATTGTTTCACTTTGGCAAAGTGGTGGGTGAGGGAGGAAAGAGTTTAAGGGGAAACAAGTAGTTTTCTCTTTTTAGATAAACACAAAAGTCTAAAAACTATCAACAGTGATGTTTTGAGACAGCTGGGGATTCTATATGGAAATGCATTGGAAGTCATTACACTATTAGAAAAGGGTACAGTCCATTTACTATTATTTAACCACATTAATCATTATGATGAAATATGTTGTGAACTAACTCATAAATTTCATACTTAGACAATTACAGTGTTGCGTGGAGTAATGACTTTAGCAGTGACAGGTAAACTCCTTCCACATTGGCTAAAATGAGTAAATACTGCCTTTTTTCTGTGGGGACCAGAGATTCTTGACACACCCAAACTTCTATAGACACACACGAGTAATATGAAAATGAGATCCATCCATTATTATTTTCATGGTAAAGACTTCATTTTCGTATCTCCTACAAGGGCTTGACATCATTGCTCCTGACAATTATAAATTAAGCAGAGGCAATCTAAATTCCCAGGAATGTCACTACCCAACTATAACTATGAAATCTCCAAGAAATCAAATGTCAGTTTTGAAGACCATTCATTTTATAGTAGAAAACAATTGATCTGTTTATCAACAGTTCCATTAGAGTAGGGACTATATTTAATTTTTTTTTTATCACTGTACTCTTATTATCCAGCACAATACCTGGTGCTTAATAAGAGCTCAATGAATAATGACTATTCCAGGCAATCTCTAATTGCCACTAATTGCCTGTGTGACTTTGGGCTAGTCATTTAATACAATAAGAGAATTGGACTATAAAGAACCCTACTATCTTTTCCAACTCTGATATATACCAATCTTTGACTGAATTCCCTGGGTGTTCACCGGTTTACTACAATGACTACAGGGAAAAACAGTGTTCTTTCCAAAAACACTTAAAATGAAATAATCCCCATTTTCCTCATTCCACCAGTCTGTGACTATTCATCACTCAATCTATCATCTGCCAAGGGAACACCCATTCTTCCTATTTTATAAAAGGATTCTCAAAATCCAACCCACCGTGGTGCTAACAGTGTCTTGCTCAGAGTAGAAAAAAAATATATTAATTTGATTTGTTACTGTTCCCATTTAGTTCTCAAAATTTGATTCTCCTTTGAATTTTTGTGAGTGCCTCTTAATTAAACCAATTTCTCCTACACCTTTTAATTTGTTTATAAAATATTTTTCTCCCCACCACCAGGAGGCAGTGTTGAAGTAGCTCTAAATTAAAGACCCATTAGCCCAGAGCATATAGTGGAACTCGAATCTTCAAACTTGGAGGTTTTCCCTGGACTCTGTACTTCAAGAAATGAGAGAAAAAAAAAAAAAAAAAAAAAAAAAAAAAAACCCTAACATCTTCCTGGCAAAGAAATAACCAAGAATCCTAAAAGTTGCACACACCTGTTGGAAGTGATTTTTTTTAACCTCTCTACAGTTTATGATGCCATCATTTAGGGCACTCCTAAAGCTCAGTTTGCCATTTGCCCAACTCAAAATGATTCATCTTCATGTCACTACCTTTCTATCATTGAGTGAGTCTTATGTGGTCAGTTACTAAAGGATAGTCTTTTAGTTCTTTAGAAAAAGCTTTAATTTTTAAGTAGAAAATAAGTTCTGAAGAAAGTCATAATTTAAGGAAAGGCTGGCATCAGGGGGAGAACGTGTCCATTAGTACTAGGCATATTGTGTCGATATATCGAAATCTCACAGCAACATTAGAAGTACTTATTACCAATCCTATTTGCAAGAGAGAAAACTAAAGCTAATTCTTATTTAAGGTCAGATAGATAATTAAGCGCCCAGGTTGTAAACTGGGGCCTGTCCTTTTCAACAGTCTATTATATCAAGTGAGCTTGCAAATTAAAACCACAACATAAAAAAACAAAATTAAAAAAAATAAAGTAAGTAAATAAATAAATAAAATAAACAAACAAACTCTAAACCATACTGAAATTTGGGGCAACAGTCTTTCCATTCAGTACTCAAATCTTGACCACAGTCCGATGACTCATCATTCGTGAACACAAAATCACACCACCCATTGTAAGAGGAGCACTCCCAACCCCGCTCTGGGATGTAGCGTCTTTATTTGCACAGTTTTCATTATTACGGGCTTATTTGATATTAGCCTTCCTAAGCCTCCTTTTTTCTGATTTACAGGGTCATCCCCACAGCAGTCCTAAATTGCCCTTTCGAAAAAGTTAAAAAAAAAAATCATTAACGCTCTTATCTCACCGCTAAAGCCTAAGCCCCAGGAAGAGAATTTAGAAAGTAATTAGAGTCGCAGACCTCACAGCAGGCCTCACACCCTGTCCTAAGGCACCACAGAGTTGAGAAACAGGACTGTGTCCAGGCTTGTGAGTTTTATTTTTGTCGGTTCTATTTTAGTCTTTTCCTGATCATCACCGATGCCCAGGTTTTCATTATAACACGTGAAATGGCCGAATATTCTGTTGGCTCACAGAATTATTCTTCTCCTCTAATTGTGGAGGATACGGGTAAGGGAACACAGGAAGAAGAAAATAAATCTTTATGTCCCATTTATATGTAGAATTTTAAAAAGTCAAATACATAGAAAGAAGCAGAGAGTACAACAGTGGTTACCAGGGCTGGGGAGGTATTGGCTTAAGGGCATAAAGTTATGTAGGATAAATAAACCTAGGGATATAATGTACAGCCCAGTGATTACAGGTAATAACACTGTTCCATATTCTGGAAATTTGCTAAAAGAGTAGATTTCAGGTGCTTATATTACAAAAGAAAAAAAGTAACTATGGGAGAACATGATATGTGAATTATCTTGACTATGGTAATCATTTCACTATGCAGCTGTAAATCGAATTATCATAATGTACTTTAAATATACAGTTTTTATTAAAAATAACATTAAAAAAACAAAAGTGTATAAAGGTAATATACACGTCATGCCCTCTGAACAGAGATATGACTAATAAGATCTTCCATGACACAAGACTCCTTGCAACAAATGAGATAAACAAAAGATGAAATAGAGTTCATTGCCAGGATATCAAATATGCAGATGCAGGATTGCTTCACCTTAGCCATATAACTAAGTGGTGTGTTCTCAGGGAGCATGATGCTTTAACAGATTCTTGTAGAATAATAAATAAATATAGCCATTGACTTAATTCTCCCCCTATAACTTATATTTGCTAAGATGTATGGGGGGGGGGGAATTATCAGTGCTTGCCAAAAAGACAGAGCTCTAGAACTTTGGAAAAATCTGCAAATCCCACCAGCAAGTAAATAATTGGAGTAGATCTTGAGTGTTTGAATACCTCTTCCAAGAGAAGTAAAAAAGCAACCAGAAGACCTGATAACATCACAGAACCATTGTCACAGTGTGCTTTAAGAGGAAGGAAATAAGAATGTAAAGCTCTCTTTCCACAGATGCAAGGATTGAGAAAAAAAGAAATAAAATGAATGGCAAAGGGGAGGCTCAGCCCTGCTGTAAAACTCTTTACACTCAGCAGGTGGGCCATCTCTAGTAATCACCTCCCTGGTTGATGTAGACAGTTTCCGGGGGCAATTTAGAGAGGAACTCTTAGGACTGGAGAAAGGTAACTGGAGAAAAAAGGGTATAAGCTAACAAGCTCATTGCAGAACACACATACATAACACGTAATGTGATGGTGATTGTATTGCACATCTTGATTTCAGAAAGCTTAAAATGCGGAGTGGTGTCTTAAGACGAAGGGGATTTCGTACATTATACACTTCTCTTTCAGGCGCTACCACACAGCCTCCTTCCAACCCCCTCAGGTGTCACGGAAAGCACCAAAATAAAAAAGTTACCATCAACTATCAGATCAGACTGAACCTGAGGACCAAGATGAAAACCCAAGACAATGTGTTGGAGAAACTCTAGAATATAGTCACCTACTAGAATGAGGGTACCAAAACAGTCAGTCGAAATGCCAAGGACTTTTTTTTCTTGCCAAGATGGTTCATTCTCATTTTATGGAATCATCCTTGTTATTGACAAATTAAAAGTCATCATAGCGCCTCCAATTGAAGAATTAGGAAAGATCTGCATGGTGATGCAGATGGAGATTCTTTGACAACTATAGTCCCCCAGCATTTTAAAGGCTATTGGCTGAGAAGCTTCTGTGTTTGCACACCATTAACAGTCCAGCAACTGGTCACAGCATAATTGGCCATTTGTGTTTTCCAGCTAAGGGGTCAGTGGTGAATGTGGCTTTAGAGCCAAGAGCAGGGCCCCACCCTGAGCAAATTTGACCTCAAAGGCAGGCCTTCAAAAAAATCAACCTCTCACTTGCCAAATATTCGAACGTAAACACTATTCCTTTTTGGAAAGCAAGATTGATCAGAATTAAATCAGCATACTCTTCTTCTCTTCTTCAGTTCTGTTCTGTCAACAAACAGGAAACAAAGAGGCTCAGACCAGAATGTATTGACTGACCAACCAAACAGAAACTAATGTCACCACAGAAATTATACAATAACAATGACTGTAATCAGAGGTCTTTGGATATATACATTTTTATTTACGTATATAAAAATTGATAAATTCACACTCCTATGTAAATGTTCATAGGTATTCATACACCTGGAAAAGATTCTAAAGAAAAAGATATGAAAAACTATTTTATAAAGAAATGTATTTTTTCACTGATCACTATCTGACCTAAATCATATATTTCATCCCAAGGAGATTTGTTAAAGTTTTTTTTTTTTTTTTAACACTGAGAAACAAAAAAGAAAGAAGCTTTTATTGAGACCAAATTATTTTTTCCCCATTTTTAATTTTATATATTTAGTAAATATTCACATAGCACTTAACTATTTTCAGCTATTCTAAGCACTCTGTAAATATTAACTTGTTTAAGCTACCAACACCTCTATGAAGTATGTCCTATTATTACCTTTATTTGACAAGTGAAGACACTGAGTACAGAAAGGGCAAGTAATTTGCCCAAGGTCACACAGCTACTAATGGTCAAGCTGGGATTTTAGCCAGCCGTTCTGTCTGTGAAGTCTGTTCTCTTGATTCTGTTCCTTCCCTAGATGAAAATGGATTTAATCTCATAAAAATCACCACAGATAAGGAAGCAAAGGCACAGAAAGTTCATAGAATTGCCAAGTTCATGCCAAATTTAAGTAAAAATATGACAAATTAGGACCATAGCACTAAGACATTTTTACAACAAAATTATTTCTCTTTATATTGACAACAGCTCTCTTCAATATGCCTATTCTTTCCAATGGGCATTTTCCATGTGAATGTTGAGCAGCACAGACCCATGTGTATCATAAGATGCTTCTCCCGATATTCCTGTTCACCAGTTAGAACGGCTGAATCACTGAGTAACTCTTTCCCGATTAAGACTTTAAATGCATGTCCAAAAGTGTAAACTCACTCATTGGCTACCATTTCAGTGTAATGGTACAAGAATCAGATTGGTAATAAAACATCTTATTAGGCAAATACACAACATATCTACTATATCATAAATTGACTAGACTTTAGCTAGAAAGACTCTTCTAGAAGAACACTGACATATAAAGTTTGCTGTCTTTTGATTTTAAGCTAATAAGAAAGAATGAGATGTTATTAGCAAAGAGATATGTTTTTAACTTACCAAAAATACCTTTATAGTATTATATAGAGTACTTTCACAGCCCTAACAATTCTCTGTGCCTCTCCTATTCATCTCACCATCCCTCTAATCCCTGACAACCACTGATCTTATATTGTCTCATAGTTTCACTTCTTCCAGAGCATCACATAGTTGGAATCATGCAGCATTTCCAGATTGGCTTCTTTCAGTTAGTAATTTGCATTGAACTTTCATCCATTTGTTTTCATCTCATGTTTGCTCATTTCTTTTTAGTGCTGAATAATATTTCATCCTCTAGATATACCACCCTTTATATATCCATGCAGTTGCTAAAAGACAATCTTAGGTGCTTTCGGGTTTGGGCAATTATAAATAAAGCTGCTATAAACATCCATGTGCAGGTTTCTTGTGGACATAAATATTCAACCCCTTCGGGTAAATGCCAAGCAGCATGATGAGTGGATCATATTATTAGAATATATGTAGTTTATTAAGAAACTGCTAAAATGTCTTCCAAAGTGGTTATACCATTTTGCATTCTGCAAGGAATGAATGACAGTTTCTGTTGCTTTATTTCTTCTCCAGCATTTGATGTTCTCAGTGCTCTGGATTTTGGCCATTTTAATAAATGTCCAGTGGTATCTCATTGTTGTTTTAATTTGAATTTCCCTGATAACATATGACATGAAGCATCTTTTCATATGCTTATTTGCCATCTATATATTTTCTTTGGTGAATTGTCTATTAAGTTCTTTGGCCCATTTTTAGAGGGTTTTTTATTTCCTGTTGATTTTTAAGAGATCTGTACATTTTGGGAAACATACTTTTATCAGATGTGTCTTTTGCAAATATTTTCTCCCAGTCTGAGGCTTATTTTCTAATTCTAATTATCAACGTTATTCTTCACAGAACAGATGTTTTTCATTTTAATGAAGTCCAGTTTTCAATTCTCTCATGAATTGTTCCTTTGGTGTTGTATCTAAAAATTCATCACCATACCAAAGGTCTCTTACATTTTTACCTATACTATTTCCAGGAATTTTATAGTTTTGCATTTTACATTAGGTCTATGATTCATTTGAGTCAATTTTTGTGAAGGGTATAAAGTTTGTGTTCCAGTACCATTTGTTGAAAAGAATATCTTTGCTCCCTCAAATTGCTTTTGTTCTTTTGTCAAAGATCAGTTGATTATATTTATTTGGATCTATTTTGAGTTCTTTATTTGTTTCACTGATCTATTTGTCTATTCTTTTTCCAATACTAATATTCAATACTGTCTTGATTACTATGGCTTCATTGTAGGTTTTGAGGTCAGGTAGTGTCAGTCCTCCACCTTTATTCTTCTCCTTTAATATTGTGTTGGCAAGTTTAGGTCTTTTGCTTATCTATGTAATCTGTAGAATCAGTTTATTTATAGCCACAAAATAATTTGTTGGGATCTTGATTTAGAAAACATTAAATACATAAATCAGGTTGGGAAAAATTAAAATCTTGACATAGTAAGTCTTCTGATTGATTAACATAGAACATCTCTCCATCTATTTAGCTCTTCTGTGATTTCATTCATTAAAATTTTACAGTTTTCTTCATATAGTTAAAGTACATGTTATGAGAATACACATTATAAGAAATACCTAAGTATTTCATTTTTATGTGGGGCTAGTGTAAATGATATTGTGCCTTTAATTTTAAATTCCACTTGTTTATTGCTGTTAAATGAAAAAGTGATTGAATTTGAATATATACCAACCTTGAATCCTACAACCTTGCTATAATTGCTTATTAGTTTCAGGAATTTTGTTGTTGATAGTCTTTTTGAATTTTCCACATAGACGATCACATCATCTATACCCAAAGATATTTTATGTCTTCTTTCTCAACCTATCTTTTATTTCCTTTTCTTGTCTTATGGCACTAGCTAGAACTTCTAGTCTAATGTTGAAAAGGAATGGTGCGGGGAAGGGGCTATCCTCGCCTTGTACCTGAACTTGGTGGGAAAGCTTCAAATGGACAGTTTCTCATAGTATTCCTTTACTGTTCTTTCAATGGCTGTAGGATCTTTAATGATGTCTCCTGTTTCATTTCTGACATTAGTAGCTTGTATCTTCTCTCTTTATTCTAGTTAGCCTGCCTAAAGGCTTGTTAATTTTACTGATCTTTTCAAAGAACCAGCTTTGGTTGCATTGATTGTCTATTGAGTTTCCATATTTAATTTCATTGATTTCTGCTCTACTTCTTACTTATTTTTTTCCATTTACTTTGAATGTATATATCCTATATTTGTTACTGCTTTCTTTTTCTTCTTTTTTCTTTTTCTTTTTTTTGCAGAAGCATCCAGAGGGGAAAAAAAACCTTTCAGAGGTGAGCTTGTGACCTTTTGCTCTACCTGGAAGCATTTGCTCATCTTGGAATGCACTATAGGCTAGAAACCGGAGCTTATCCTAGAAAAGTTCTACTGGGAGACAGAAAAACCAGGACAGCTTTGGGGAGCTGCACATAATAGCAGTGCCATGACTGGAGAACTAAGGGACATCAAACATAGACCCTGTCTCCTTCTGAAGCCATTGTCAGGTTTTTAAGTTATTAAGTCAGGAGAACAGAAAGGTAAAACATCTTTCAAACACCTCTGAACAACAAAATTAAAATTCACATGACCTCTCCAGTTTAATAAGTAAAACATGTTCCAGGCTTTGCTAATTATTTCTCCAAAAAAAATTTAAGGAAGACAAAAATAATACTAATTTCACACATCTTTTAGATAATAAAAACAGAGAGAACTCTTCCTAGCAATTTTTATAAAACCAGAATAATCTTATACCAAAATCTAGTGAGACCATTATAAGAAACAAAATTTAGACTAGTCTCTCTCATGAATATTTATATAAAAGACTTTAAGAAAATATTAGCAAATCAATCTTAGTGATATGCAAACAGTATAATATTTTCTGTCCAGATATATTCAGTGGTACAACAGAATGGATAAATTGAGGTGTATTCATGCATTGAGAATACTATACTGCTGTGAGGATGAATACACTACAGTCACATTTAAATAACACATAAAATGTTGACTTAAGAAAAGCCAACCACAAATGATTATACATTGTATTGTCCATTTACGTAATGTTTATAAACAAAACTAATCTAATGATAGAGGTCAGAATATGATTTATCTTGGGGAAGGTAGTTACTCTGTGGGGGAATGAGCATGTTTCCTGGAAGGTAGGTGACATTCTGCTTCTTGACCTGTGAGTTGCTTTCATGGTCTGTTCACATTTAACATTTAAGCATTCATCAAACTCTAGACCCATGATTTCTGAATTGTTCCATATGCATGTTATACTTCCATAAAAAATTTGAGGTTTTTTTTATATATTCTCTTTTTATCCAGCCTCTTCCACTGCCAAGAAACACCAAATATATCTGTGAAATATAGATTTTTTTCTTTCAGATTCACTTTAAAGGTTTTTTTCCCTCAAATTCAGCATTAAATATACTCAGAGATTAATTCTCTGCACCCCACTGATGTAGGTATGAGTTTGGCTCTGCCATCACTATTTAGCCATTTTACAATTATTCCCCAAGGTCTGTTCTCTTATCTCCTTCCAACTCCCTCAGAAAAAAGCTAGTGATGTTGGACTCTAGACAATTGCACAACTTTTATTGTCAGTTCTGGAATGAAGACCTTATGCATCACTAGCTGTGTGCATGTATAGTGAGGTAAAATTAATATCCTCTGTGTTGTTTAGTCTATATTTCACTGGCTAGCTGCCTAGAATGACTAAGGAAACTGTCTGAAAAGTTACCCCTTCCTCCTTAAAAGAGAAAAAAGAAAAGGCAAACTCTGGAATAACTTTTACCAGAGGGAAAATTAATAAATGATTTTTAAAATAAACTGAAAGGAGGACAAGGGTTTCCCATACTAGCAGATTCCCTATTGCACAAAAGGAAAAGTACTTTATTTAGATATCATTGTAGCGGGACTAGATTGTCACCGTGCTCTGGTGATTTACAAATTGAGAGATGATATTCACAGGCAATGCTTGTGTCACTTCAAATTGTAATGTAAAGTTAACTGTATACCTTGGATAATGTTCTACAGAATCTCAAGTAATATTGATGACATTAATAACATTATTTAAGACAATGCTCTGAGAAACACGTGGATATACCTCCCAATAAAGCTGAGTTTTGGAAGGACTTGATCCTGTTATATACTGCAAAATAGGTTCATTGTAACTAAATTTAAGCATTGTGTGTGTATACCCATGTGCATGCAAGCTCAATTATTAAATGTCAAAGGGAAGAAATAAAATGTATGTTTTCCTGCCATAAATTGTTGTGATCATTCTGGTGATTGAGGAGCAACAATTCCCCTTTTTGCTGATGTCCTGTATAATTTTCAGTGGCCTAAATTTTCTTCTTGTAGGGGGTGAAATCTTTTATTCTGTACACAATATAGCTCTTAGGACATTAACACGTTTTATATCTTTATATCTTCTCATTATTGGCTATAGTTTTGTTGTCTAAGATTTCTACAGTCCTCGCTATCCCACAGATGTTTTGGGACACCTTCAAACTAAAGATTTTGATGCAACAAGCTTCAACTCTTAGTGTGAACGGCTATAATGACAGGTGCAGTGTAGAAAGCAAACAACTTAAAGAAGGAAAGTTAACGTTATGAGGACCGCAAGTGCGGCAAATAAACAAACGCTCATTTCTTTCATACTGACTAAAGTTTATGTTTGTAAATGTCGATGCTGGAAAGAGATATTTCACTCGGATTGAACCTAAACATCTCAGATATTAAAAACCACAAATTCCCTGCTCACTGAGGCAAGATGTTGGATCTATCATGTGGGCCCTATGAAACTATAGCAACAAGCTGATGCCTTTCCTTCTCTCAGCTAGTCCCGCTCACTGACTTTCCAGTCTGACTTTCCAAGTTTATCTGATGGCTAACTTAATACCGCCCCAGAACGAGAAACACTTTGTTTTCTTCTTGTTATTCCCTCTGGCTCTTGGATGCTTCCCTCCACCTCCCCCCCCCCACTCCCCCATGTCCAGAGGGATCTCTATCTTTCTCTCTTTTCTTCAGAGACCACCTATCAGTTGGGGGCAGATTCTTGTCTCCATTTGTGAATACATTTCTGGCCCACTGCCTTCAGCTTTGGCAGCCTAGTCCTCCTTTGTGGCCTTTTACTGAGAAGCAGCGTTATCCTGTATTTGCTCTGATGACAGGCTGCCTGCATTCAAATTCTGGTTCCTCCGCTTAGTAAGATTGCAACTTCATGCAAGTTAATTAGCTGTTCTCTGCCTCAAAAACCTTCCTCATCTGTAAAATGAGGCTAATTATATCACACATCTTTTTTTTTTTTAAGTGGATTCAATGAAATAATACATGGAAGAATTTAGAATAGTGTAGGGTATATAGCAAGTAGCCAGTGGATATTGTCCTTAATCATTTGATCACTTTGGCCAATAATCCAGGAGCACTCAGGCTTAAATTCTGTGAATATAATGAAATCTGGTACTTAATACAGGCCATATGCTTGTATGAAAACAGTAAAAATTACATGAGGAAAATTAAAGAGTAAATGATAGGGAGAAAAGGTTCAGCAAGAACCAGAGTGACCAAGGTCTGAAAGAGGGCAGCAAAGGAAATAAAAGGCGATTCTGACTGCTTTCTATCTTCTTCAAACCAGCGTCTTATATTAAAATCGGTCAATACTCAAGGTTTCCCCTCAGGGGTAGAGGGTACAGTGGGAAAGGAAGAGCAATAGAGTTAGTGGCACCATTGATTTCAAGTTAATTTCTTGCCTTCTCTGTGACAGTCAAGATAAAAATAAAAATAATAAAATAATTTTATTTGGTTATCTGAGAATTATCTGCAATAACTCAAAAGAAATACTCATGTTCTGCATACTTTCATTCCATTCAACATTCATTCACCATCAGACTAATTGGGTTATTGATTGATTGATTGATTGATTGGTGTTTTACCCGACTCTAATTTAAAAGTGCAGTCTGAGTAGTCATTCCCCCTTACCTGCTGGGGTTTCGAGTATCATCCTGGTAATAGGTATTGCTGTAGGGATAAGATGGTTTCAAGCCATGCTAATATGTTTAAATTCAATAACTTTTGGAAGTAGAGGTAGCCACTTCCCCACTGTGATAGATAAATGCCTGTCATCATTTTGCCACAGTGATGGTGGTATAAAGAGGGTGGAAAACTGATTTGAAAGTAGTTAACCAAGATAATAGTCCAGCCAAGAAAGGCAGAAGGAGACAGAATCCTGGCGACATGTGTTTAATTAATTAAGAAAGCAGGCCATCATTAGACTGAGGTGGCTCTAATGCAGTGGTGACCTCCGGAAGCAAACCAAAATCTAAGCCTATAAATGCCTCAAGGTTACAGAATCAAATGTTAGGAACAGCCAATCAAGAGCAGCCAACTCGGCTTTAAGTGATAGTCAACCAAATAATTTCCTTCCTCTGCTTCCATGCTTTCTCTATGTAAGTCCTTCCTTTGGCTCTTATTGTGGGAGTTCTCCTAACTACTTACAGTTTGGCCATGCCCATTGAAACTGATTTTTACTCAAATATTTTTACTCTTAACATTTTTAATATGCCTCGGTTTATCTTTTAATTACTGTCCTCTGGAAACTAATATACCTCTCTCATTTTTTTCCCCATGTGTCACAAGGTTTTCTGTTTTTCAAGGAGCTTTTCCTAACCACAACTATTCGAACTTCCAAGACAATCCTTGGACCCACTCTTCAGATTTTATCTATTTTTGTAACATAGACATCTGTCCAGAGATTTTCTTGACAAAAAGCATGACTTTATCATAAACTTTATATGTAGCTATCCATATTTTATCTCTGTTTTAGTAAAAACTTTTAAAAGTTGATAAAATATGGCATATTGCATTACTCTAATTGATCTCATTGGTCATTAGCTTGACCAATTTTTTTCCTTTCTGAATGAATCAACAAATAGATATATAACACTCTGACATCACAGGTAAAGGTGAAATTCCTGGCTCCTTCCAACACCAGAGAAAGTAAAAGTACATAAGAAGTTATTTGGTAAATAATTACAAAGAAGTGCTTTTACAGAATGTGATATAACACCAAATAGAATAGATATACAATTTTCTACATGATCCAAATATCTCACTTCCTTTTTTACTCAGAAAATGATCATTTTTTTCAATTCATGTCTTTTAAAATATTTACATGCACTTTTTTTCTGTCATCCAGCCCCAATTTGTTAAAATGCTAAAATAATATACATCTTACCTTTTTGCTCCAAACATGCTTACTGTAAAAGTGACAGGAAAGAGTTAAGATGCTTTGAATACTTGTTTAAAAGAATGGGAAAGGACTGCTATATGCTGCAAGATATTCCATTATAAATTAAGTTTAAGCAGCATGTGTATGTGTGTGTGTCTATGTATACCTGTGTGCAAACTCAATTACTCAATGTCAAGGGGAAGGAGTAAAATGTATGATTTCCCCCTCATAAATTGTTTTTGATCATTCCAGTGACTGAGAACCAATCATTCTCTTTTTTGCTGATGTCCTATGTAATTTTCAGTGGCCTATATTTTCTTCTTTTAGGAGGTGAAATATTTTGTCCTGTAGACAACTTTTAGGATAAAACCATATATTTGGTAATGGTTAATATCCCAAATATATTTAACTCATACAAGTAATAGCAAAAAAACAAATACTCTAATTTAAAAATGGGCAAAGGACCTTAATTTTTTTTTAGAGAAGACATACAAATGGCCAATTGGTATATGAAAAATGCTCAGCATCACTAATCATGAGGAAAATGCAAATCGAAACCACAATGAGATATCACCTCACACTTGCTAGGATGGTTATTATCAAAAAGACAAGAGATAACAAATGTTGGTGAGAATGTGGAGAAAAGGAAATCCTTATATGCTATTGGTAGGAATGCAAAATGTATAACTATGGGAAGCAGTATAAAGGTTTCTCAAAACAATTAAAAATTAAATCACCATATGATCCAGAAATCCCACTCCTGGATATATATCCAAAGGAATTTAAATCAGTATCTGAAAGAAATATCTGCATCCCCATGTTCATTGCAGCACGATTCACAATAGCCAATGTTTAGATGTCGATTTAGGAATTCGTGAGTGGATAAAGACTTTTATCGAAGTTTTACTGAAAGGTGGGCCAGCAAAACAGTGTGCATACCAATGGATTAGAAGAAGGAAGTCCAGCTGAGTGGTTATTACGGTCATTCACGGGAGAAGATATTGACACTTCCACTAAGGCAATTACAGGAGGAAAAGGAAGGCAAATATTTATTCATCCATCCATAAACTCTTAAAAGTCCTCAAGAGATGTTTGTTAAATAGACCTCGGAAAAAAACAGAGAGATCTGAGGCAGCTTCACAGTAAATGGCTCATTATCCTACAGAGTAATTACCCCAGGAAAGCATCATTTCATGTGTAGAACAGAAATGGAATGTGTAGATTTTCACCAATATCTCAAACTTTCTTATTAATCAATACATTTGCCCTCTTTGCCTTAGCAATCTTTTTGCTATTTTTCCTAACAAGTTACGAAGAGGGCTCACTAAAGTTAACCCTTCAATTATTATTATTATTATTTTGGTCAAGTGGGATGTGAATAAAAAGGAAAAGGACCTAAAAGTGAAGTAGCAAGATGATGGCCCTACAGAGATTATTTCTAGATTTAGTGACTCAGTCTTTAAATAATAGAGATCCTATAAAAAAGAGAATTTCTTTTCCAAGAAAATGGAAGAGAACCTCTTATAATCACTACCTCTCTTGTTAGCCACAGGTAAACCAAAGAAATTCCTGGCTGCCCCATGCCTACCTCTCTATTTGCAAGTGAGGGAGAAAGCTCTGTTTTTAAGAAAGCACATCAAAGGGCCTTTGCTCAGGAAGAAAATTATCACAGAGAATGGGGGCACGGCAGTTGCTTTCTAAATGAGCAGGTAGGGTTGGCAAATCTGTCCCTGAAGTGCTGATGTGCTGCATGTTTGCTTATTAACTGGTCATGGATGGCAAGGGTAAGTTTCAACATCTGAGACTTCACATGGAAGACTTAGCAGTTATTCCATGAATTACTCCACATATTATTCTCTGAGTGACAGGAAGATTGCTATTTTAGGCAAAATGTATGATACAGACTAGGGAGAATTCTTGTCTCATTCTCCTAAACACTTGCTACAGGTGTCTAAAATCCCATCATTAGAGAGCCAGCCATTTGCATTAAATAATGAGATAGTACCTCCATCAGCTTTGCAAAGCCCCTGGGAGCTAGAAAGTCACTAGGCATCCCATAGTCGTTAACAATTATGACGCTAAGCAGTCTATCAACTCCTGATCACCAAGTTTAATCCTAGTCCTGCCTATAAGGAGTTTACAGTGTAATTGCAGAGAAGAAAAGGCATAGATAGAAAGCTGACTATAATTATATAAATATCTTTATAAGAGAATCAGATACATAGGGCAATTAATAAAAGCAAAAAGACTACTCAGAGGCATGCTTTATTAAAGTTTCCCTATCTCGTGATTTATCAGTTATTGCCTCTATCTGTAAACGTGCAGTAATTTCTCCTATCTAAACAAATAACAATAGCAACACATTCTCTTAGGGCATGGCAATCTCCTCCATATCAGTTCTCTGCGACTTTACAGCACTAAATTCCTTGAAAATGTAGTTTCGGATTCCCTTCATTTAACTTTCTCTCAGAATCATTCTAGTCAGACGATAAAGCCCTTGCCATGCCACGAAAGTACCCAGTGATCTCCACAGCACTAAGTCTAATTGTCAATAATATATACTTAGCTTATTTAATATATCAATAGACTTTGGCACAGTAATTACTCTCCCTTCCTTGAAATATTTTCTTAAAGTAGCCTTTCAGGAATGCACCCTGGGTTTTCCTCTTAACTCAGAGTTTATTCTTAGTTTGTTTCTGTTTTCAGTATCTCCGAACACTGACTGTGTGAGAGTGGAAGAAACTTTCCTCTGCCCTCCTAGAGTCTACTGGCTGGTCTAATCATTAAAATTTATTCAGTTCAATTGAATAAACCTTTTAATTCATTGAGTCTTTCAATTTAATTCCTAATTTTTACTAAGAGGACTAAATAAACAAAGTCTATGTTATTAAAGAGATTAAAGTGTGTATATGTGGAGAATCAGATGCAGTGTATTAAGTTTTATGTATGTCAGAGGTATTAGTTATCATTAAGTTTACTTGCATTTAAGAGAAAAAGCCAATATAGCTTTTAAAATATATAAACTTATTTCTCTCTCATGTAAATTTAACAAATCCTGGCAGTAGAATAGTCCAGGTCTCCACAAAGTTCTCAGGGATCCAGGCTTCTTCAGTTTCTCTACTTTGCTATCCCTAATACGTGACTTTCACCCCAGGGTCAACTTAGAGTCCCAGGTAGCTTTTGGATACATAGCCAGCACATCTAGGCTATCTCAAGGAGGAACGTGAAAGGGCGAAAAGAAAACTTTGCCCAGTCCATTCAGCTCCCTATAAGCAGCTTTCTGCAAGTCCCACCCAGGACTTATACTCACATTCTGATGGCCACAAATTAGTCTTATGGCCACATCTAGCTAGCTGCAAAGAATGATGGGAAATGTATTATTCTAGTGTATATAGAGCATTATCCTAAATAAAATTGGGGTTCTGTTACTAAGAAGAAGGGAAGGAAGACTGGATATCGGTGGGTGATAGACATTCTTTGCAAAAAGGCGATAAGTTATAGGTGTTCAGATGAGGGGTTGTGGACCCACCTTTGGGAAGCCAGAGAAAGATTCCAAGAAGAAATGATTTCCACACACATCTCAGTTTGCTCTGATTTAGAGTCACGTGTGCACATTTCTATCTTCCTGCTGGACAGTGAGCCCTGGGAGAGGGGCAAGTCTTTCCCCTTCATATCTGTAACGCTTGATGGGGGGCGCTTTTTATACAGCATATTCTCAGGGAATTTCTGGTGAATTGAAATAAAAAAGGTGGTGAAGGTTTTGCAGAGGGAGAAGGGAAGGTGTGTCTGCTTTGCTAGCACTTTCACTCTCACTCTTATGAAAAACAAACACCACACCTTGGGCTTCCTATCACAAAGGCTGCGTACAGAAATGATTCTTTGGAAACATTTATAATCTGGTCTTCCTTAAAAGGTCTTCTTACTAATGGCTGATTCATTTTTAACTCATCTGAATGACTTTCTCCCCTCCCCTCATTCCCACCCTCACTCCTGCCCCAGGTTTAAACTTGGCCCACAGCCTGAGAGCCAGGCCAACTTCAAAATCAGTCTAGCTCACTGGCTTTGTGTAGGTAAGGAGCAGTGACTCAGGGCTGAAGAGTCCATGACTTGCCATCCTTTCACAGAACACAGCTCTTAGAATAGGTATGACTATTAAACCGTTTGGACACAGACCGTTACCATAACTGATCCCCAGATGAATCACATTAGCTATTTCCGGATTTATGGGGTTATCTAAAGTTGAACACAGCAACTGCTACTTTCAAGATTTTAAAACCCAAACGAAGACAAATCCCAACAACATGGGCAAATTTAAGAGCAGCTGCTAACACACCTTCTCTGATTTCACCCCGTTTGTTTTAGCTGCTTTGAGAACACACACACACACACACACACACACACACACACACACACTCACACACAGCGCCTCTGCGAGATGACTACTAGTTTACTCAGAAATGAAACCTAAACTCTAACAGCTAGTTACCTTCCTGTTTGGTCTTGTATTCTGTTACTAAGAAATCACCGTCTATGTACATGTGAATTATGGCAAAGCTGCTGCAAACTTGACTGCCGTGTCTAGACCTTGGCTGAGCTGAGATCTGGCTGGAAACCTGGTCCAGCTTGAACCTGGATTGTATCTGGGCCCTCTGCGTTGCCTCTTCCCACTGTCCAGCTCTCAGACAGCCTGATATAGGCATGTTGCCAGCTGTTTCAACCCTGACACGTCTACATGATGGGTTGGGTGTGGAGGAGAGAACGCAGGCTGCACCCGCTTCAGATTCTGCCGGGTAGATATGAAGCGTCACGTTGGAATGCGGATTTCTGAGGATCCCTGAGATGTGGTCTTAAGTGCTCTTCAGCAGAGGAGCTTCTCAGAACTTCGTTTAATCTCTTAGGAAGAAGAGATAATTTTCTCCGTTACGTTTCCGGTTTTCACATGTGATGATTTGTGAAGAAGCTATAAAGCCACCAAGTCCAACTTTCTGTTTAGGGAGTAGAACGTATCAAACGGGGCGAACTGATAAGCCCATGAAGTTGGGGAACCTAAAGATAACCAGGAGCTTGTCCTTCATCTTTTCAGCCGGAAAAGCGCTTTAAGTGCAGCACCTCAAGGGAGGAAGGAGATAAACTACCCTGCAAACAGGGAGATGCTCTTTTGCTGAGCTAGGTCTCCAGAAATCACAGGTGCAGGGCCTGAGATTCAGATCATTCAATTGGTTGAGATGTTCCGTCCTGTGGGCGATGGGATATGGAAGCTAAGAATCAAAACATCACAGAGCTGTGACGGGCTCTAGCTTTCTAATCTCACAGTCTTGTGTTACAGATGATGAAACCAAGACAGAGAGGGGAAAAGGCAGAGGTTGAAAACCCAGTCCCAGCCCCATACTGTGCCCTGCAGTGGAGTGGTAGGCTAGGGATGTAACCCCAGTATTTCAGTAAACTCAGTTGTTGATTGCCAGCTTCAGCAGAAATAAGGCTGCATGTTAACTGAAACAATTTATTTGCTTTCCACTGGAATCACGTCAGCTCCACGTGGTCTCTAGTTTCTCTCAGTAAAATGAAATAATATCATCTAACAAGTGCGAGATGGGCTAATGGAAAGAATCTGAACTGAATCCTGGCTCTATAAATCTTTAGTAAATCAGACAAGTTGCTTGAACTCTCTCAGCCACAGCTTTGTCATCTGTAAAACATATAATTCTCATCTTGCAAGATTCACAAAAAGATTCCAAATAATGTATAGGAAGGATCCAATATGGTGTTTGGAACTGTTTGTACTCAATAAATAGATATTATTATTATTATTATTATTATTGTCATAAATATCAGGAAGATAAACTGCAACTTGAAGCTGAGAAAACAGCTTATTGAATCACATCCCTGCAGACAGTGGAACGACTCATCGCCCATTTCTACAAAGAAATTTATTTTCTCTTTATAAGAAATCCTAGTTCTTCCACCCAGGAGTTTATATTCAAACCTCCACTTAAGCCCCTACGTCCTCATGGAGGCGTCCCTCAAACCTTCTTGTCCCGAATTATGCTGTGTTCTTGGACACGCTTCCATCCCACATGCATTTGTTGTTTTCCGAATGTTTCTGGAGTTGCCATGGTTTCTAACACTCACTTCCAATCTGCAGCACAACGTTTGCGCTGAGAGGTAACCAGTTAAAAAGGATGGAGAGTCGTGGTTATGTCAGACTCAAGGCTTCATATAATGTGGTCTCAGATTTCAAGTCAAACCTTATATTCTACTTATTTAAAAAACATGACCTTTATACCTACTTCACACGTTTGTTGTGAGAATTGCATGGACTAGTGCATATAAAAACACGTAGCGTGCAACATATCGGGTGTTTAATACGTATGTTTATTCTTTATTCCCCAGGATGTCTCATCACCAACATTACGGTGCAAGCAGTTTGATTAGCTTACCCTATTTTTCACACACAGACATTTTTTCCTCTTTCCTGCTCTCTTTTCAGGCTGGTCTCCCTATCTTTGCCTTCTTTTAACCACTTAATTACATGTAGTTGTAGTAAAGACTAAAAGGCCTTTATCAATGGCTTTTTAGTACTGGCTTTATTCCTCCATCTAAACTAAGCTGCTAGAAACTTTTGAAGAATAAGAGGTCCCAGAGAGAATGGACTGTGTCATTCTCTGTTATGTATATAACTCTAGCACTGAACAAAGAGCCTGGCATATTGTGGGCACTTAAAATATATTAGGAGTCCGGCATGTGGCTCTAGCCTCTGAATTTGAGATCTAAACTTTTCTTGTCTTTGGACTTCAGGCAAGTTACTTAATTAACCCTTTTTAGCTCTACTTTCTCATCTGGAAAATGGAGATAAGGTTAGCACTTAGTGTTCTGTCGAGGATAACTCGTAAAATGCACATAGTAAGTGTTCGATGCATTTTACATATTGATTGATAGTTGCAATTAGAGAACTATTACAATAGCACGAGGAGATAAAATCATTGAGAAAAATGCACAGGTTGATATTATTTAACCCGCAGATCAAGAGTTAGATGCGTGAGGGCTCAGGGCCCTCTGACTTGCAAAAGGGCACACGGGACAAACCACACTTTTTTCGTCTCCCCAGTGTGCCCTTGTGCTGCGATTACAATACCTTTGTTCGGATACTTCATTTCATTTTGAATGCCTCTTCCTTCCCAGCATTTAAAAATTGTATCCTTCTTTTAAGACACAAACTGAATACAGAGAGCTGGGCGATGTCTCCCTGAGTTTGCTCATCATCTACTATCCCGCTTCCTTACTCCTTTCACATACAGCAGGTCACAGGTCTCCCCACCTGCACGGCAACCTGTTCCCACCTTCCTCACAGCACTGCGTGAAACAGCCGGATTGGCTCCTGTGACTTATCGCTATCAGATTCTGAACTTCTGGCCAGCAGAATCATCTTTATTTTTTTATTTCCCAGTGTAAGAAGCATGGTGGGGCCCTGTCTCATTTGATGGGATCACACTGGATTGATTGAGTTGGAACTGACAGCACTGTGTGCTTCTCACCTCCTTATTAATTTGGTGATTTACTCTAAATACCCCTTACTAGAATTGTATGGTCGGTTTAGTTTCTTGAGATGCACATTAAAAAAAAACAAAAACAAAAACAAAAACAAAACAAAAAACAAACAAACAAAAAACAAGCAAAATTGAATAAGACGGGGCTGCCTTAGGAGTTAGTATAAGGAATTTAAAAGCGGTGCTCTAGAGACTTGCACATCAGTACCAAGAATCCACCCCACCTTCCTAGACTTTTATCATTTCTGTCTACCCTTTTTTTTCTTTTTTTCTTTTTTTTTTTTGAAGAAGTCAGCCTGCTGACTTGAGCACAGGGTTAGTTTAATCCACAAGCTGACTGGAATATGCATGAATTCCCAGACTCTCTAAATGTCTTTAATTCTGAAAGTGTTTTCTGGGAGAGCCTAACCCTATCCTTACGTCTGTTTTTGAAAGCAAGCGGAATGAAAAAAAAGTCTTCATTGTTCGCATGTATCTGAGTTTAAAAATTTTTAAGGGGCCTTTTAAAAAGAGCTTTAATATGATCATCTTTTTAGGTAAAAAGCAATATTTAAAAAAATGCTTAATGATAAAAAAAAACCCTTAGAAAAACACTCTTCTATTACATTTTAAAAAGTACTTGTACTTAAAAATATCTTAGTGGTATCATATTTTAATTTTTTTCCTGAAAAAAAAATATAGACCTCTTTCTGATGTTAATCGCCTTTAAAACAAATAAACACTTTTTATTCATTGCATGCAAACTGGTATTTTAAAATTATGTATCAATTCTCATAGATACATTTTTATATTGGGAAAATTATGAGCCATGTTAAAATTATGCAAATAATTGTAAGTGGATTTATTACACCTTGAAAATACCACAGATTTTGAAGGCAGATGGAATGCATCAGTCTGTGTCCCTTCCCCCACTGTGGGTCCTTGGACACATTCTCAGTTCCTGTAAACTTCCAAAACGTTCATACAATGCTTAGCAGAATAATTAACACCTGTAAATAAATGCACGACAAACATTTATCTTTATTGTTAAAAACAGATATTGAGTTTCTACACTTTTTCGGGCCCTGTACTAGGCAGACCACATGATATAAAGACAAGAAAAGGATCTTGTTCTGACTTCTACTTTATTTGGAAGAAACTAAGCAAACTGAGGGAACTAAAACTATCTTCTAACTACTGACAGCCAGGAAATGTGGGCACCCAAAGCAAACAAGAATCTTAACATTTCTGAAACTCCAGAAATGTTAGCCTATTGATTTTAACACTTAAAAGAACTAGAGATTCTAATAGCTATGGGGGAGGAAGAAATTTTCCTTTATTCTCCTTAGGTTTTTTTTGGCTGGTCTGATAATTAAATCTAAATCAGACAGATTAACAGAAGAAAATAACTAAATTTTATTACATATATACCTATGGGAACCCCATGTTCATGAGAGAGTCAGAAACAAAAAGAAAATGAGGTCTATATGATGTTCTCAGCTGAAGTAAGGCACCTTGGGGCTTCAGAGGGGATGAAGATTATTCTCAGGATGATAAAGTACACATGGTCAGAAATTAAAAGTTTGTCCTGCCCTTCAGATAGGCCATAAAAAGTTATTTCTGGTGGTAACTCTTATTAAGGGTGAGACCCCTAATTTAAATTCTTTAAGGGGAGGTAAAAGCTTCTGGAGAGCCTGCAGAGTCTCACCTGCCCTCAGCTCAAAATAATCCACATGTGAAAGCAGCAGATCTTGGGGAGGCCTTCTCTGAACCTCTTCATTGCCAAAAGAATTTTGCAGTCTTTGCTAATCACACAACTTCCAGTGTGGAGCTCCGGTGGCCTGACATCTATCAGGAAAGGTGGATATCTTTTTCTTTGAGTGCACTATCCTGGGTCGGTGGCATGAACAAACAATCTTTTCAGCCTCAGTTAGCTTCCTTCTTCATCTTCAAAGATATTTCTACGTATGCCTCAAAAACCAGTTCAGAAGTTACCTCCTCTTTCTTTCCTTCTATCTGCCCACACACTCTTAGCAATATTAATTCCATTGTCTTTAGTGTTTCCAGGGAACTCTATCATATAATCTCTATCGTAATACCTCATATCAAGGAGTTGTAGATTAATGTGTTTATTATTTAATTTTCTAATTATAAAATTTGTATGACCGTATTGATATTAGAAATATTTGTCCACATTCAGTAAGGATTGTCTCTTGAGGTATCAGATGACCAAGTTTTAGGTCTGTCACTAATTGTGTGACCCTGAGTAAGTTGCTTAATTTCTAGAACTTAGTTTCTTTAGCCTCCAACTGAAAATTTGAACAATGTGACCACTGAGATCCCTTTGGTTCCCAACGTCTATGAGTTTGTTACATTAAATAAATTTAAATGGTAGGTTTATTCTCCCTTTATTACACAAATTAGGAACCATATCTCAGAGAACTTAAATGACATTAATGGTAGTTAGGAAACAGTTTAGCGTTTCAGAGATGAGAGTACCTGCGTTTGAATCTTGTCTCCCACTGTTTGCTTCCTCTGTGACTTTAGGGAAGTTGTTTAAACTTTCTGTGCTTCTTTTATTATCTATAAAATGGAGATGATAATATATATGTGATCAGGTTAATATAAACATTCAATTAATTAACATGTATAAGATGCTAAGAACAGTGCTTGATTCATAAGAAGCATTAAATATCAGCTCCAATCCTTACACAGTATCTCACATCAGTTAACAAGACAGAGGGTTCTGGAATCAAGTCTCCTGGCCACACAAACAATGCTTTTTAAACTGTACTACACGCTCTCAATACAGATATTGAATTAAATATCAACATATACATATATAGAGAGGCTGAGCCTGCTATTTCTTCTGTACCATACTAAGTATCTTATTACCTTCTCCCTTTAATTCCCACAACTGTCTTATAAGTTGAGTGTTACAGGTCTACAATACTTTACCTGCAATTTTAAAATCAGAGAAGCTCTGCACACTCAAAGTGTTTCATAATTCACTGGATAACTTGACTTGAACTCCTTTAGAGGCAAAAATTATACTTAAAATACATAAGGGTATTTGGAGGCTTTATTTAATTTCTTGTAAACAATTATATGATCCACTAGAAAACTTATTATTATTTTTTATAATAGAGTACCATCCCAACCCCCCTAGGATGCTAATTTAATGTATAGTGTTTGTCATGCATTGCTTTTTATCATTCAAAACTTCTAAATTCTATCTTTTTATGATGATGAAAATGTTTTATAACTAGATTGTGGTGAGAGTTGTAAAACTCTGTAAATTTACTAAAAATCACTGAATTGTATACTTAGATCAATTTTATAGTACATAGAGTATATTTTCAAAAGGCCTCTAAAAGAGGAAAACATATACAATTATTAGGAACAATAAATTTAATAAGGAAACACCTGTAACTTTTTAAGTCTAATATTTCTACTGTGTTTTTTATTGAAGCTGGACTTAGCTGATAAAGGTGCTATCCATACAGTGTTTGAGTCTTAAAAACATATTAGGGAAAACTGTAATAGTTTTCACAAAAGAAAAGGAAACTACACAAAAAAATGAACTAAAAAGAGTGGAAAGGAAGTTCATGAAAAATTTTAAAAATTGAAAATGTCCAAATATCACCTTTTTAATAATTTTTCCTTAGTTACTCCACTCCATCAGAATCCATTTTTTCCCTGAGTGTCCATAGAATTTTATGACTCTTAATAATGCACTATAGTCATCTGCATCTGCTATAGAGAATATATGTGTGTGAATAGTAAGCCCATAGACAACAAAGACTGTTTTATTTATTTTTGTATTATTTATGGTACATGAAAAATGCTAAAATAGGGGTTTAATGAATATCTGATTATATTGAACTACTTCCCCCAAAAAATTAATACATAAAAAAGGATTTCTTTTTTTAATTCAAAAACAATCTGAGCCTAAGGTTTTTTGTTTTTGTTTTTTGTTTTTTGGTTTTTTTTTTGGTGTTTGTTTGTTTTTAATGCCTACAACACCTGGTATCCCTAGGTGGTCTCCCATTCACATATTAACCAGGCCTGACCCTGCTTAGCTTCCGAGATCAGATGAGATCGGGCACATTCAGGGTGGCATGGCCATAGACTGAGCCTGAGTTTTGATTAAAGAATTATAGGTCATTATTATCACATCAGTTTTATAAAAACAGAAACTAAAGTTTGGAAATGTTAAGTTTCTTGCTCAAGATGACACAGCTATTAGATCGTGGAGCTAGTATTCCCATCCATGTCTGGCAAACTTAGGATCTAAATCTTTATCCACTTCTTTTGAAGATATTTGTAACTGTGGGTACAATATTAACACATAAGGAATCTTGATTTAAAAATAAAACACTTTTGTAATGTATCAGTGTTACAGAAATGTAAAAATTTTTAACAGAATTGGAAATTTAAAAATTTTTGAGTTTGAACATTAATTAATTCTTCTCTTCAGAACCTACCTACTCTTTCAAAATACTTAAAACTACTGAGACTTTATTCTTTTCTTTGTCCACTCTCTTCAAACTGTATTTCTTAAGCTAAACTCAATAGTCAGAATTAGGTAAGCTTATAAAGAGAATAATGGAAATATTCATCATCAATTGGGTTGTCTTTTTTTATCGAACTCTTTAACAGAAGAGTTATCTCCCAAAGTTCATCTCCTGATACAATTGGATCCTTTTCCATGATATGAGTCCACAGGATGACCTGTCAGATTTGAAAAGCAATAAATACAGTACAGTCCAGTTTCCTGGGAAAGATCAAATGTTTTGAGTTTGACTTCCTCTCTACCCATAAAAAACATTTCAGAAAGAAAAGACCGATGGATTCCTCATTGATATTTTTCCTTTGTATGTTTTGTTAAAAATTTTTTTTAAAGCAGGCTGTGAAAAGTTGTTGTTCATTAATGAAACTCAGAAAGTAGTCAAATCCTTTGAAGTTTAAGACAGCATCTGTTTCACTGTCCAAAGAGAGTAGAGAAATTAACATCTCCATCACATGGGTTTCAATGTAATTCAAGAATTACCACCCAGAAGTTGCAGGTGCAAGGATATAGCCAGCTTTGTTTTATAAAGCATATTCGTCTGTGTGTGTATGCACACGCACGTGCAAAATAAAGACCAAGTCTCATAAAATGTATATTATAAAAGGTAAGTTACGAATGCATTGATGTTGGGTTAAAATTACTCTTCAGGTGGATTTTTCTCAGTTACATGCCAAAGCCACTTAGAATCAGTTGATAATGATCTAGGTTCTGTTGTGGAAAAAAATCTAAACTTTCTAAAGGACAACTTAACTTTTCCAGCTCAGCTAATTAATTGCAAAAGATATGTTTAAAAGTAAGAAATCAAATTCAAGAAGTGTATAGAAGATGTTATCTCTCTTATCCTTCTCAACTGAGATTTAAAAAGTTAAATATGAGTATTAAAAATAATGATAAATGTTATATTTTAATTTTAACTTTGAATATAAACACATTAATGTGTCAGCCTTTTCTTGTACAGTTATGACATTTTGGGGAAGAGATGGCATAAGTCAACGAATCTGTGCCATCTATCTTTTATAAGCCTTATTCACAATACAACTTCTATAATGAAAAGTCTAAAAATGCTTGGAACATAATCTTAATGCAAAATCTTCAATATTTTTAAGGTTTTCATTCGTGCATTCATACCCAACTTGATAGATATTATTTCAAACAATATTAGTTTTTATGTATCCATTAATTCCCCCCTACACACATACATTATTCTTTGTTAATTTATGTATAATTTAGACAATTAAATAATCACAGTAAAAGCTGTCAAAAATGGAGTAAGCTTTCACATCTAAAAAGATAGAATATTCCTTCTACTAAATACAGCTAAAATAGTTGGAAATTATATATAAGACAAATGCAGGCTTTGAAAGGTATAGAAAATAAGGTACATTGGCTAGAGAACTTGAGATCTAAGTAATGACACAGCGTAAGTTTCTTGCGATTTCTTATACGTCACATATCTCAGATACAGAGCTGAAGAAGCCACCCAAAAATACTAACAAATTCAAACAAACAAAAAATTATTTTAAAAAGCTTCCATTAAAGTCTTTTCTCTTTAGCCAAAGGAGTAGGAAAGAGCAACCTAGTAATACGGAAAACTTTTAGACAAAAATTGCTCTACTCCAGCCAAACACCACAGGGAAAAAAAGAAAAAACAGCTGTGATGCTACCTCCAAACGTGCCAGCAAATGTCAAGGGGCAGCCTAGATTCCCACCTTTAGCATGGTTGTAGCAAGGTGCTTCAGTTCCCCCTGTGTCTTGCCAGATTTGGTCAGAGAAGAATGAGCAGGAAACCTGGACTGCCAGCCTGGAGGTAATGAGGCTCCCCTGTACTCCACGATGGAGTGATATCAGTGAGACCTAGGGCAGGTACGGGACTTTTACCACTGCCTAGCAGCAGGGAGGCTACACCCTTCCGCAACCCATGGTGTCAGTGGAGGACACGTCAAGGGTAGTAACACACTCACTACCCCTCCCCCCCCCCCGCCAGCCAGGGATGTGTCAGTCAGTTGGAGGCCTAAGGATGAGCCAAAAATCCCACCTGCACCAAACAGCAATGAGGGGTACCTTCTCAAATGTCAATGATGGGCAAATGGAGAACCTGAACTTATACTCTATTCTGGCAGTAGTGAGGTGGTACACCTTCTTCCCCTGCCAGAGTGATGTCAGGAAAAAAAAAAAAAAAAACGGAAACGGGGTTTAAAGAAAATCCAGTCTCGTCACATAATACCCCAAGTGTCCAAGTTTCAAATGAGAATCACTCATCATATCAAAACCAAGATTTCAAAATGTGTGAAAAAAGATAATCTGTAGATAGTAACACCAAGATGGCAGATATGTAGAATTATTTGACAATGATTTTAAAACAGTTATTAAAATGTCTTAATGAGCAATTATCAGTACATATGAACAATTTTTAAAAACAGAAAGTCTCAAAAGAATCAGAAAGTTTCAGAAAAGATATAGAAGATATAAATAAAAATAAAATAGAAAATTTAAAACTGAAATATACAATAAAACAAAACTCCATGTAAAGTTTCAATAGCAGAATGGAGGAACGGAGAGAATAATCTATGAACTGGAGAATAGAACGATAGATACTATCCAATAAAAATATATATATATATAGACTGAAAAAAAAATGAACAGAACTCCAGGAACTTGTAGGACTGCCACAAAAGATCTAAATTTGTGTCATTAGAGTTCTAAAGGGAAAGGAGAGAAAAAAAATGGGTCCAAAAAGCACTTTGTGTCTTTTCCACAAATATTAATATGCAAATTCATCTGATGAATTTAACTTGTTACCCATCTCATGGCTAGTAATTCAAAATGAAGGCTAGGAGGTCTCTGTGTCTCTGTATGTTCATGTGTGTTGTGTGGTACATTCTACCTTCAGATGGATTGTTAATTTGTAAAAGAGCTCTATTTAATTGGCATAAACAAACAAGCATTTATATAAAATTTCTCAAAAATATAATAAAAACGAACTCAAATGCTTTTCAGGATCATATGAACTGGGGAAATATTTGATACTAAAGCTGGTTTGAATTTGGGTTGGTTCAATAGGCATGTCTTTGGAATTATAAGCATTAACTATAATACTTTTATTCTATTTTGGTTTATTAGTCAAATAAGTTCATGTTATCTCTATTGCAAGATTTGTCAGCAAGAAAAACAACTGTATGATGAAGTTTTCTTTTTTACAAAATTATTGATTACCCAATATTAATTGACCTACTCAAGATTAGATCAAAAAATGTCACCCAGGAAAACCAGATATATATCAAGTAAAATCTCATCTAAAACAAAATGTAAAGGTTTTATGATTAAAGAATATTTTAAATTAATTAAGGATGTGTTATTATTTAATAAAATTAGCTGATAGTTATATACATATTTAACAAAATGGAATATAAGACAAAATGTTTTTATAAGAAAATTATCTTCTTATTTATTTGCGCTTATTTAAGTATAGTTGGTGTATAATGTTATATTAGTTATATTAGTTTCATGTGTACAATATAGTGGTTCAACGTTTTTATACCTTACAATGTGAACATACCACTAATTCTAGTACTCACCTGTCACTGTGCAAACTTATCACAATATTATTGGCTATATTTCCCTTCACCTTTTTTATCCATACCCCTATCCCTCCCCACGATGATAAAATTTTTATAAGTAATTTCAACATAATTTGTAAAAGCAAATAAATTAAATAAAGGTAAGTAGGATAAAAAGTTTTTTTTAGGTAAACTCTTTAGCAATAATTGTGTTTTACGTGTTCTTAAAAATGGTACCCTAAATCTCTTTGATAACTTGAACTTTTAAAGTTTTCTTAGCTAAATTAAATGAGGAATAGTCAATGAATATCTAGATAACTTCTAAATAAGAAAAATAGTGAAACATTAATTACATAGGTTTATCTGTTTTTTCACTTCTTATTACAGAGGAACTAATGATATTTGGGTTTGCTAATAAACATACTTTCTGCCTCATTAAAAGATTGTACTATGAAAAACCATATATTTCTAAAAATTATGAAATGTATTTATAAATTTATCAGTCTAAAAAATATTGGTGTAACAGCCAATTCACAATTGCTTACTTCTTAGTTTTCACCAGAAATTAAAGTTTCTAGAAGTTAAAAATTCTAATATATGTAATTAAAGCCACAAAAAAACAAAAAGAAGAAAAACCATTATGTATATAAGAATAGAATATGTTTTGGCTTAAAAATAAAAGGTATGAGATATGGAGATCTATTTCATTAAAAGGAATTAAAGTAATTTTGTCCTAGTTATTTCTAAATGGTTAAGAGAACAAGAAAAAAACTAAAAGTTACAAAGTTGTAAACAGTTTATGAAAAATAAATCTTGAGAAAGAAATTTATGTGTTATCAAGCTGAATAATATTGAAAAATTTGTTGGAGGGTTTTTAAAAATAGCTTTTATATCAATAGTGTTCTAAACTTAATGTGCTTTCAGCAAAAAAAAAAAAAAAAAAAAAGGACAAATTTTCCTTTACTCTTAGTGCACTTCTAATACTGGGAAAAGCTTTCTTCCTAAAAGAAAGATTCTGTTTTAACAAAATTATTTTCTGTGTTTTATGTTGTCTCACTCGAGTCTTTCATAACTTAAAAAAACTAAATCTTCTCAATAGTAAGAGCTAACCTTCTATATTTAAAATGCTTTCACTGATTGGAAAACCAAGACAGCCACTTTGTTTTTCCCAACTTCTGGAACATGAAACTTCTCAGAAAGTTTTGAAGGTGGGACTGATGGGATTCAGAATAGGCCTCTCCAATACAGGCCACTTCGCCAGGTGAATCATTTTAAGCTGAAGGCAATCAAGACTCTAAGAGCTCATGAGAAGATTTTACCTCCCCTTTAAAGAACTTCAGTGTGGCACCTTGACCATGAAGCATCATTACCACAGATAACTTTATATGACCTATTTATAAGGCAGTTTAAACATCTTAACATCTGCTCTTCTTGTTGACCTACAAATAACCTAACTCCCTTCTAAAAATCATCAAGGTGCCTTACCTCATCCTTAGTTCTGAATGCTATATATACCTCATTTTAACTTTCTGTCCCTGAACCTCTCATGGATGTGGGGTCTCTGATACTCTGATTTATGTGAGAGCCCCATACTTATGTATGTAATTAGATTTGGTTATTTTCTCCTATAAATTTGTCTCTTAGATTTAATTATTAGACTAGTGATAGAACCTTGAAGGTTTCTTCCTTCCCACATTAGTAAGAGATAAATGGGAAGGATGACTATGAACACTGAGCCAGGCAGAGATGGTATATTTAGGTAGAAAGGACAAATGTTCTAAAAGATGCTAAGATGAAAATATGTTCTAATGTGTTTAACATAGTGTAGTATAAGTGGGAAAGTTTGCTTTCAGGCTGGAAAATTGAAGGCCAGATCAGATTAAGGAGCTGGGCCTTTGCTGAATTGATGATAGGAAGAGGTGGTATTTTAGAAGGAAATAGGGAATAGTATACTCAGATTACACAGTGGAACAATTTAGCCTTATATGAATGCCCTGATATGGTACTTGGTAGAACCACCCTTATACCCCGGCATGATGGGCCCCTGTCCTGAGCCTACTTCCAGGGCCAGCATATAAGCTTTTACCCTGGGATTAGAGGTCAGAATTCCAAAAAACAATGCAGTGGTGCCTGATTTTAGAAACTGCGGATGAGGCTGAATGTGCAAGCTGGTGTATTCAATGCATGCGTGCGAGGCCCATCATATTACAGGATGTAGCCAGGGCTGGGGAAGAAAAGTAGGATGGGCTGAGGACGGCAGCAGGAAATTGGCACAAGGTGCTGGCGGCTGGTAGTATGTCCTTGCACTTGATATACTGAGGCGTTAGAGAATTCCCAATTGGAAACTGGACTTACACACTTTTATGAAGGTGTATTTGCTGTCAAGGCAGAAAGAACTAATTTTATTAACTACTTTGGCAACTTGATTTATGAATATTAGGCATTTGGACTGCTTAAACAAAATTCAACTGAGTAACTCCAAAGATCTAATTGGCTTTATTAAGGAACTCCTGAATCAAGCAGCATCCCAATTAGCAACTGGGAGGGCGTTCTGAGGACTTTTACAAAATGGGGGTTTTTATAGGAAGAAGGCTGGGGTAAGGGAGCTATAAACGAGAAAAAAAGAAAGGATTATTTGGGGGCCAAGACATCCTATTTTGGGAAGTGGGGAACACAAGGGTTTTTATCGTGCAGATGGCCTCTCCCTTCTGTGGGGGATGGAGAAGGCCCATGTGACAGGTTACCTTACTGGCGTTTGGCCAGAAAATTCCAGACTGGTTGGTTAAAATTACATTTCTGGGAAAGGTGGAAACTGCATTAGGTCATGTAGTAAATCTAGGTTTGGCGTTACGGGCTTTTATCACGAGCCATGCTTCTGGGGGCCTGTGTTCTTTTCTTTAACAAAACACACGGTGTGTGAGGCTTTCTTAAAACTCTCACACGGAGTGCTGCCTATGTTCATGGCAAGACTGCACATGGACCATAGTAGATGCTTAAGCAAATTTCGGTGAATGAATACTTGGCAACAATGAACATAATGGCTTGAAATTAGGAGAGATGGCAGAATTTCCATCTGGCCAGAATTTCTAAGAGAAAAACTCTTTTGCTATACTCCAATTCAATACAGTAAGTTAAACAGAATAAATTTGGAAGAGAGTTGGGAAGCCACGTTCAAGTTATTATATTTAGAAATGTGAATTAAATAAAGACATGACAAATAGCAAATGTCTCCAACTCTCTGTTCTAAAAGCAGAAGTGTAAAGGTTTATTTTTAGTTGACCATGTATTTTTGGACATTCCTACAAAGATATTTGTCAGAAAGCCCTGACATAAAAATTCTTCATTCAATCTGCCCTGAATCACTAACTCATTGTGTGTGACCTGGGGCGCGTCCCTTGACCTCTCCGCACCTCAGAGCATTCAGCTGGACACACGGGTGTAAAAACAAGACTGTGCTGAAAACCAGACGCTCCACCTAAGTTAGCTGCCCTAGGTAAATACATTATGGAAGAAAAAGAACATTCAACATTCCACCCTTTCGAAGAAGTATTTTTAAATTGTCTTTCATTCTTCTTAAACATAAGACTTTCTATAACTTAGGAAGATTTTTCTGAATGCTCATACAGAAAATTCATTCTGAAGAACACACTCACTGCTGGTACTCAATTAGAGATTTTCTTAGGAAATTTTTTTTAAAAGCTCTAGCTTTTAAGTTTTCAAGGAGATTTGAAGAGTTTTTAAAATGTTTTGAATTCTGAGTGTCAGATCAAAAAGAGTTATGGAGGCTTTGCTAGAGGTAAATGATAAAGATTTCATCAAGGGTCTTAGGGTTTGCAAAGTGGAAATACAAGCAGGCAATACCCAGAGTGTCCCGAAGAAGAAAAGCTAAGAGTTCTTAGAGTAAAAAGTAGATTCTTGAGAATACTGAGTCCTACATTCTGAGCCCCTGCATTGGTCTGACATGGTAATCCTCGAGAAGTCTGCTGGTCTGGATGCTGGATACCAAGTCCTCTGAATACGTGATCGTTCTTTGCTTAGGCATTCAGAGAGTAACCTGAGGGTTCTTTGCTTAGTCATTCAGAGAGTAACCTGAGGGTCACCTGGAAGCCTAATGTATATCCAGGCATGCTGACACAGGACTGGAAAGTTAAAAAGTTTACATTCCCAGGCTAGTTAAAGTAAGAATAAAATTGTTTCCTTATGCCTCAAGTTACTTGACTTTAGTAATTCAGCAGCTTGACTATTGTGACTCTGTTTTATTTCTTTATTCTCCTCCTCACGAGCATAATCTAGAAACGTAGAGTAGCAGGTAGCCTTCCCGAAGACCGGAAATTGAACATCTCCATTGCAACCTAGGAGTGACTTCTCAGGCACCTGTTTCAATCTAACACTGTTTTCAACAACACCAGTAATGATGGTTAACATTTATTATACGCTTATCAGAGCTTTAGATAGATAATTTTACTTATTCCCCACATGAACTTCCAAGGTATGGTTTTAATACTATTCCCACTTTACCAGAGGGAAACTGAGGCTTAGAGAAAATAAGCAATTTACCAGAGATCACACAGGTAGTGGATGTGGGGGTGCCCAAAGCAGGTAGTTTAAGTCTAGAACCTTCACTTTTATACCTGATATTGCCTCCCCTGTGGTAGAAACCACTGCATTGACAGGCCAGTAGATAGATAACCTATTGACTACGCAAACTTCATGTTTAAGACCAACATACTACAATTAAACAGAGGAAGTCTTTGGAATTCGCAATTGTATTTTGCAAAAAGGGCATTGTTACTCTTTTGCTATCCAAGTAGATTTAAGGACAGAATTCTAATTTTTAAGAGCTATCAGTAAAAAAGTCCAGGAAAATACTTTCTTCAACTACAGTATCTCTAAAGCAAAAGGTCTTAGGCTTCAAAGTGCCTGAGAATGACCCGAGGTAACTTTCGAAATAGGCCTTTCCCTGTGACTCGCCATTATAAATTCTGATAAAATAGGTCTGGACATGAAATTTGTTTTTCAAAGCAGCCAGGTGATTGAGATGGAGGCTGCACTCAGCCCATACTTTTTGAGAAACACAGTTTTAAATTTCTTTTCACCTCTGATATTTGGAGCCATCTGGCTTTTCAAAACAAACAATGAGGCTACTTCCCAAATTGCTTAATTAGAAGCCCAACAAACTTGGTGTGAACAAACAACAGGTGCTGTCTGTAAGAGCTGAGTCAGGAACAAAATCAAAATATGTCCCAGTTCTTGGCTTGGGCCTAATATATAAACGAAATCTTTGCATACTACATTCTAAGACCCACTCCGCTCTGGGTTGAACTCTGAAACTTTAAAGTACTTGAAAGAAAATGCTATAGGAGAGAACATTCCTGTAATTCAGAATAGCACCAAAATCACTTGCTTTTATCCCCCAAATTACCCTGCCATCCACGGTAGGCAGGATGTGACTAATACAATGCATGGAGTCACACTTTGGAAAGGCATTTGTAGGACAGAGAGCTTGGGTACCAGCCTTCAAGTGCTATTGAAATGCTAATTCTGCTAATTCGGTCTTGGAGTTAAGCCTCTTGGATAAAGGTAGGAAGTCTCACTTTACTAAATTGGTTTAGGGTTTTCTTTCCAAGGATTTTAACCACTTGTATGTATTTGAAGGCAGACTTCTCCTGAAAGCTTGGAATAGCTCAAATTTTCTTGTCCACCTAAAATTATAAAATCAGGTTTCAAAGCCCAAAGAAAGAGAAATGTAATGGATTCCTGAAAAATCCTATATTCTCAAATTCCTATTCTTCTTGACAGGCTTTCTCTAAAATATCTAAGATTTTCTTATTTATTTGAGATTTCCCCCTTTCCCAAATGGATGCATTAAAAAAATTGTGTGAATTATTAGAGAATATAAAAGGTTGCTTAGTTTTTTTTCTCTTTCTTTTAAACCTTTAAGTATATGATGTGGTTTCTAATTAATTAGGGTTTCATAGTATTTTCCAAGACTGTACAATGCTTCTTTTGGGAAGGGAATTTTTAATCTGTCTATGAACAGGTTTGAGAGAAAGAAATCTGTGACTCCCCTGAAACTGTATGAAATTTTTTTAGTATATATTGACCTTTCTGGTAACAAGGGTCATTTAAAAAAATTATCAACAAAGGATCTCTCTGCCTAGAAAATTTGGACTACCTCTCCTAATAAAAATAAATTAGTTTCCAAAAATTAAGCATATCTTTTTTAATGTTTTAAGAAATTGGAAAGTTTGTTAAGCTTTTCAGGAATCACATGAAATGCCACACAATCTTCAAGGAAGTTTATTTAAACAATGTAGTTACTTAAATCTATTTCCACAATCAAGACTATTAACATTAACAACTGCTTGTGGTTGCTAACAGACATTTCAAAATCTCCTTAGCCATTGCAACCGAGACTATTAAAATATCAAAGAACAATTAGATTGCAGACTTGCACCTTGAGTAACGCTTCTTTTACTCATTTGCCATGTAAATATAAACCCTTGCTGGCAAAAAGTTGTTGGTAATTAAATTAAGGATAATTAGTTTTCTCCTTCTCTATAATCTAGGTCAAAGAAATGCAAGTGATAAACATGTCACATGTAAAGTAACTTTTGCCCCTCCAATCAGAAACACAGATAGATCTAGAGCTAATTCTTAAAACTTAAATTGTCCAATAATGTGAAAGTAAAGCTCCCACAAATTTGTTCAGTGATATAAAGTATATTTCCAAAATATAAGGGTTCCTTTTTCTTTTAAGTCATCCAGGTGGTTGTATGTGTGTATTTTATTATCAAAGCATAATTATCAATCTCAAGTACTTTTGAGTATCCACCTTTTAGGGTTTAGACTAAGTCATAATACTTTAAACTTAGTTTTCTCATCTGGAGAGATGTTGAAAAACAATGCAAGAGAGAGTGTCTGATGATAATTTTTGTGCCCCTTTCATTTGGGTGAGTCTTAAAACCTGGCTCTAATAATAGTCTACTTTGAAATGATCAATGATTGATAAATTACTACTCTGATAGAGATCTTCAAAACCTCAGATGAGAAATAAAATTGTTCTACCTTAATCAATGAAACAGCAAATAATTTGATCTCTTCCAAACTGTTCATTCTAATGTCCTGGGTGTCTGATAGATGCTTCAAAATCTCCCTCTATCCACATCTTCAAATATAGTAATAAACATGGCGATGCTGTCTCCAAAATTTTGTCTGAATTAAGCCTAGAGCCTCAAGGGTCTAGCTTTGGAGTTAACTTTGTGGCACTGGAAATCTTTGTATCAACCAACCTGGGAACAGGAAATTTAAATTCCAGGTCAATCTCCTTCCAGCTTTGCATAACCTGGACTCTTACAAAATTCTACCTTTCGTGAAGATGAAATATGTTGTGCTTTAATATCCACTGGTGCATAGTCTTAGGGTCATAGAGAACATGTTAAATCTTACATGTATATCCAAGCCCTGTAAAAGTTTTCCAATGTCTGTCAGATTCTCTGAGTCTTCTCTGTGTCATCTAAGCATTTCTATTACCAATATTCATGCCTCATATGACACATTTACTAATGATATTGCTCTTCTCACTGTTCAATCTCCGTATGCAAGATTGTCTACGTTCTTAAACACCCAGATTTGTATAGTGCTAGATTTGGTTTGCTTAATATAAAACAGTATTTTCCAAAGTGTGGTATGTAGATCCTTGGGGACCCCAAGACCTTTTGAGGGTATCCACAAGATCAACATTTTTCATAATAATATTTAAAAATTCTCTGCATCTTTTACTTTGTTGACATTTATACCAATGGTGCAAAAATAATGGTGAATAAAGCTGCTAGTGCCTGAGCATGAAATAAGGCAGTGGCACCAAACTGTCAATCTTTATATCCGTTACCCTCACACACTTACAGAGAAATAGAAAACATATTGCATTTAAGAGTTCTTGATAAAGCAGTAAAAAAAAAAAAAATTGCTTCATTAAATGTCAACTCTTGAGTATATGTCTTTTTAACATTCTGTATGAAGAAATGCGACCTTGGTTTTCTGAAGGAAAAGCTTTCATGTGATTCAGGTGTGAGCTGAGCTAGCCACTTCTATCATGGAATATCATTTTTACTTGAAAGAACAACTAACCGCCAAACTACTGTATTCAGACTTGGGTATCTGGAAGACATTTTATTTTCTTGAAAAATGAATGAAGTGCACTGGTCACTACAGTAAAAACAACTAACCATATTTGTTGCCAGTGATAATATCTGAGCTTTCAAGAGAAAGTTAGAATTTTGGAGAACTTTATTTGCTGCCATGACTGTGACAGTTTCTCCATATTTAAAGACTTTTTGGATGAGATCAATGGTGATTTTAATAATTGTGACTTTTAAAATATTTGGAATAATGAAGTATGTCAACATTTTGAAAATCTGCATTACTCAGTGAACTGATGTTTTATAAATGATTAATACATAATATTACAAATTCATAAATGATTGTGAAAGATGCATTTAAGTGTAAGATGGGCCAATGGGTTTTAATGTAATAGAGTATGCAAAGTTCATTCCTATTGTTTTAGATTCAACATCGCAACTTAATATATTTCAATTGCTGTTTTGGTTGAAGTATATGTTCTTCATATACAAATAACAAATAAGAAAATCAGCTGACTTTTATAAAGCCAGATAGTAGAGATTTGCAAAAATGAAAATGCCACATTTCACAAAAATATGTTAAGTTGACAAGTCATTGCATTTATTATTTGAAATGAATACGTTATTTAAAAACTTTTCAGTCAGCTTTTATTTTTCAATATGTATATAATGATAAAATAAGTATTAAAAACAAGTTTTGTGACTTCCTCCATAATTTTTAAGACTGAATAGCAGTCTTAATATAAGTTTGAGAACCACTTATACAGAGAATTACAAAGGTACTAAATCTTCATTCTCCATACTTCGTCCAACACACGTATGAACATTTGCTTTGTGTTGATTGAGGGAGGTGCGGGGTCCAAAAAAATAATACTTTTCCTATTACCTTTTAAGTTCTTCTAGCTGGGTTAATAATCAAATTAACAGAGATAGATTAACAAGAGAAAATCAAATTTTAACATGTGAGCATGGGGTATTCATTCACATAAGCATGATAATTTCAAAGAGTGAGACAGGGGAAAGTGGGGAGCAGTGATGAGATTGCAGAGGAAGTAGGTGATTTACAGGTAATTGAGGAAGAGCAGAACATACAGGGCAGGCAAATTATTGCTTCAGTGGGACACAGCGGGTGATCTAGCTACCAGGTCCTATCTGGAGCCCTTCCATCCACCATACTACTCAATTTGAATAAGGTTAAGGTTTTAAAATTCTAAAATTTTCTCCCTGAAGCAGGCCTTTCCATCTGAATCTCTTAGGCAGAAAAGAGTGGACCGGGAGGTCAAAGGTTCTTTCTGAGTATTTTGTTTGTTAATAACCAGCTTAAAGTCAATATCTCAAAAGGCAGGTTTTAGGGTGGCAAAACTTGATCTCCTTCAGAGATCAACACACTGACTCAAGTAAGTAAGACTCCTCCTACCTATTTCTGAAGTTCTTTGCTTGTATAGCTGAAAACATAATAGATATTGGTGGAATAAGGTATATCTTAGGATGTCAAAACCTGAAACATCTGTCATCTTCCGATACAAACAGCTCATGTTTAAAATAGAAGTTGCAATTTAAATGAATTATCGAATGTTACTTAATTGCTTGGTGCCAAAATTTATTGATGAAGGTGGATTTCACCTCTTCTAATTTGTTGCTTTTGGACTGGAACTAGGTGGCTGGTAGCCATGCTTCAGGCCTGGCACTCCGAAAGGACTCTCGGTTAAATGTGAAGGTTTGGGGTGTGTTCATGGGCACAGAATAATTTAATCTATGAGAACCAGTGAGGTCAGATAAGAGAGCACAGGATAAAACCTTAGTTAATGCATATCAAGAATAATTTAGAGAACAAGAAGCCAGGAGAAAGATACTAAAGTGTTCTGAATACCTACAATGGTTATGTTGGGAACCACTTCATAACCTTAGGAAGCTCTACTTAAGCATAGAGGTTAGGCATCACGCTAATCTCTAATTCAACAAATTCTATCATCATAATGACTCTGTAAAGCAGGTATTTTTCTCATTTCTCAACTAGGAAATAATGGTCTAGAGAGGTGAGATACACCTCCAGGGTCACACAAACAGGTCCCGCCACCCTTCATCAAAGGTGGGATTTGCATTTTAGGCCTCCCTGAGAGAATGAGATCCAGTATTCTGCCTTCAAGGAACTTTCACCTCTGGCTATCAATTGTGTTATCCTCTTCCTTATTTGTTTTGGGGGCTTGGTGGGTGGAGGGAACTGACAAAAATGCATGGATGTGTACTTAGCTTTTATATTCATCTACACTGGGGGAACATTTTCCTTTGGCTTTATGGGCCATGAATTACAAGTACAAGGGGACAAACAACAAATGTTTTCATTTAATAAAGAAACCCAGTTTTACTAAATGTTCTCATTGCTTGAAGTATTAGCACAGGAACAGTTAAATGCAGCCGAGTAATAACAGGCGATCCTACATTACATATAATATTCATGGGAGTTTAGAGCTGAGGTTAAGCATCCCCGGGGGTCCCACAGCTAGACAACTGCCACCTCTACTCCTAAATCAGTTTCATCCGCATGGTATGTAAGAGTGCCTACGTTGGATAATGTATTTTAAATTATAACTTATCATTTAAAAAAAAAACTGTAAAACTGAAAATCAAGAAGCAGGAGTCTGATTAAGTGGAATAAAATCGTGCTCTGAGATTTAAGCCAGTTTCCCTGGAGCTGAACCACCTCAGGCAGGGCTCAAACAAAGGCTGAAGCCTTGAAGGTTTGTAAGGGGAAATTGGTAAGTGGGTCTCCCCGGAGCGGTGTGAAGTCATCAGGCCAAGGTAACGCTTGCCAGAGGTGTAACCGCCCTGTCGGGGTTGGGCTGGGGGCGGAAACGCTTAGTACTTTGCAGGTTTGCCCCTGGGGACTGGGTTGACTGACTACCTGGTATTGCAATAAAATACTTGACCTCTGTTCATGTCCCCCCAACGCCACACCCCGGGCGACGTGTTGAAAAGCATCGCTCCCAGTTTATTCGACTTTTCGGTTTTGACTTGTTATTATTGTCTAAGAGATCTGGTAAGGAAAAAGAACCCAGGTTTCAAGGACTAATAGAGTTCGAAAGAAGTCCATACCTCAAAGGAACCTTGGAAAGGCAAGAAAGCAATCTTTTACCCTATAATAATTTCAGCGGAATCTCCAAAGACCAAATAAGTTATTTGTAAACTCACTCTCATTTTTTCCTAAACAGTGCCACCTACTGTCCATTTTAAGTCATCAGGAGGCATGTTGCAGAGGACCAAAGAGGAAAAAAAAAAGGGCGGGGAGGGAAGGACCGGAGAAAACGAACGCTTTTCAGCCTTGGGGAAATGGAAGAAAGATGAGAAAAGACCGTCCCATAGCAAAAATAAGTATTTTGACTTACCTTTTTAGAAGGCTCGCAAGGAGCCAAAACCATTTAAGGCCATTTCCTTAGAAATGGCTTTTTTTTTATTTTTAAGCGCGCTTTTCCCGAGCCCTCTGGAGGGTGGTTTTGAAAAAAATTCTTATTATATTTTATTTATAACGCCCGCTGTTTGCGTATTTTCACGTTAGGGAACCACGCTAAAAAGTATACAATTATTTTTATTATTATTTTTACTTTTCCTCGTGCATCCAAGGCGGGAACGTCAGCGTAAGGGAGGCTTGGACATTTGACATCAGCTCAGACCGTTCTGAGTTGGAGGGAAGGATGGGGCTACCAAGTGGTGGATGGACCTACCAGTCACCGGCTTCTTAAGAGTCTCAGCCGGCTTTCGGAGGCTCGGGGTACACACACACACACACACAAGCCCTTCCTCCCTGCTCTCTCACTCCCGAGCGGTTACTCACTAAGGGCACCGGTTTGGCCATAAAGCAAATTACTTAAACGCTACGGGGAGCCGATCGCGAATAGAGAATCCGCGTAACTCGGACAAGAGTCGGGAGATGCTTACAAGGCATGGCCCACCTCTGGAGAAAGGAGAGACTCAGGGGGCGGACAGCCTGTAAGCCCTGCATCTCTAGGCACAAGTTAGCAATCAAGTTAATTGAATTCATTGGAGTTCAGAACCGGCCTCGAGCTCAGAGAAGCCTTTGAATGGCCAATTCCTCTCTCTCTCCCTCTCTCCCCCTCCCCGCCTCCTGCCCGCCCGCGCTCCCAGTTCCCTCCCCTCCGGCTTCCCCAGTCCGCACCTCCCTTCTCCACTCCCCTCACCCCCACTCCCTCCTCCGCCCTATTAAAACACCCACCAGCTCACTAGTTAAGACCCCCTTAAGTTGGAGGAGGCTGGAAAGCAACGACTGCGAGGAAGGAGAAGTCACGACGTCTGGAAAGAATTACCCAGTCCTGGCTTCCAGCAGCCCATTCAACCAGGGACTTGAACCAGCCCCAGCCAAAGACTTTCTCCCGATTCCGCGCTTCCTGGGTTCTGCTGAGTCTCCACCGGGCTTTTTTTGATACGAAAAAGAGACTTTCCGATATCAGGGGAGAGGGACTGGAGTAGGGGAAAAAAGTTAAAGTTAATTTATTTTTAAAGCACAATTTTTTTTTTATTTTAAGAATTAGAAGACTGATGTGCAACGGAAATATCAAAGAGAATAGTAGTGAATTTTCCTTTTACAGTGGGGGAGAACCGAACCTTTAAGAGTCCCCCATCCTTTTTAGATGTTGTTTTTAAATTTTTTATTTTTTTTGGCCGGTCGTCTCAAATTCATCTGATCTCTTATTACCTCAATTTTGGAAACTGCCCGCCACCAGCCCTCCGGGACCACACAGACAGGCTGAGGACAACTTTATGACCAAGAGCTGAACAAGGTACGTTACACTGGCGCGGTTTGGTGAAGGACGAGGAGGGCCCTCGACTAGGCAGGGACAGGGCGAGAAATGATCCATACGCGTCGCAACATTTGTAAAGTCAGTTTTCGACAGAAAAGTTTAAGGTCTGGACATTTCCAGCAGACTTGAGAATCGGGATGTTTCAGATCGCTGTCAGGCTTAGCCGTGTCTCTCTCGCCACCCCCGCGGCGCCCTCCCGAAGTCCGCTGCCTCGCGGGGGACGCAGGTAGCCTCTGCCTGGGACCTGAGTGCACGTCCCAGGATGTACTTTTCCATTCCGCATCTTCCCGAGTTAGGAAACACGGATTTCCTCTGTGTAAGGAGAACGTATTCCGCACAGCCTCCTCCTCCCCCCTTACCTTCCCGTCCCTTTCCTCTCCCCCCACCCCCCTCCACGCTCGATATGGGGAGGAAACCCCTGGAACAGCCCAGCGCATTTTACTTCCAAGGGAGAACCCCGCTTCTTACGTGTAACGCAAAGGGTTAAAGCGATCCGGGCTTCCAGAGAGCTGGGACCCCAGAAAAGGAGGGTCCTTCGCCACCTCCCGGCTGCTACTGGCCTCACTCGGCCACTCCCCCCTCTTTCCCCGGCCTCCCTTCCTTTGCACTCCCTGCACCCCATTAAAGTGTCAGGCTGGGTCTGTCCCGGCTCAGCCCCGCTCCGGAAGCCTCACTCCGGCCAGGGGTCCTGACGCAAGCTGTGGCTGTCGCAGACCCTTGCAGGAGGAGGGCGCGCATCCCTCCTCACCGCTCCGGGCCCGCCCACCGGCCGCCCGCCGGCCGGGCGTGCACGGGGACCGCGCGCGGCGCGCTCCGACGTGGCACGGAGCACGCTGGCGCTTCTTTCCGCAGCTGCAGCGAGGGGCACGGCCTGGTGGGGGGTGTTTGGGGGCGCCGTCCCGGGTGCCCAGCCCGGGGTGGGGGGTGAGGGTCCGCGGGAGCCGGCGGTGAAGGTGGGAGGAGAGCCAGAGGCCGGGTAGGGATGGATAATCAACACCTGGGGCGGAATCCGTCACGCTGGTTCCCGCCCAGCACGAGCTGAGGGCTCCGAAATAGGTCCCTGTGAACCGGGGGGCGGGTCTGAAAGGAGGGTCTGTGTGAGGGCGAGCACCGGGAGGCGAGGGAGGCTTTTTCCTCCAGCCAAGGAAACGCAGCCGAGGGGAAACGGCGCTGAAAGGATAATTAAGGCTGGAAAGAGGAGATGGGAGCGGAGAGGCGGTGCCTGGGGAGGCGGCTTTACAAGACCCGGCTCCGATTACACAGCCTTAGGTGCCAGATTCCCCCGCTCCATCCCCCACACGCCCGCGCTCAGGACTGGGACTTACCCGCCCCGCCCGCCTCCGGGACGAGCGAGCTGCTCGCGCTGTGCTCCCAGGAGGTGCGTGCAGGAGCCCTGTCCCTGCCCAGCTCCCCGCCCTTGGGGACCGTTGCTGCCGGGTGTCTCCCAAACAGCTGCCCAGAAACGTTACACTCCTCCAACCCACGTGGCTGGCTGGGATTGCCTCTGACGTAACGCTCAGGGGGGAGGTCTGACGCAATAGCTTGAGGAACCCTGATTGGCCAGAAAGGGCTTCCCCCGAACTCGAGGCCTGAGTATATATAGAGTTTCAGCTCAGCGTTAAGAGTAAAGCGAAGGAAGTTCGTGGTCGGGCTTTGCTGGAGAAGTGAGGCAGTTGACCAGAGGGGAAACTTCACAGCTTATTGTAGATTCCAAGGTTCCCTCCACCCCAGATTACTGGTTGCCGCGAAAGCACGTGATAATGTACCTTTGAAGGTGTTCAAAGGGATTGTGAAATTTAAAAAAAGGTCATTTTAACCAAATTTAAAAGATCAACACTTTCAAACATGCCGATGATTGGTTTTAAATTAAAATGTGTATATTAGAATTGACTATGAGAAATACATATGACCATTAAACCATTTGTAGATACAATTTAAAATTTTACAGAATAGCTTTGAAAAGAACTCTTAAATTTTAAACTTTTTATTCCAGTGTGTCGTGCAAGTTTACGCATTCATTACATTTTTTTTTTTATACAGGGTAAATGAGAGTACTCATACAATCGAGGTACAGTTTATTTAATATCCATCATAACCCATCAAAGGTTTTCCTAGTATTATGGAATTTTTTTTACCCTTTCAATAAAAGTTTAACTCTTAAAGTACCTATTTTAATATAATCATGTACGTGTTTGCAATTTAGGACTAACTAATTCAGAATTCTAAATTACAGCATTGTAATTAGGATATCATCACTCCTATTCTCTTTAATTTATATATTACCGGAGTTGCTTGTACCGTACCTAGAACTGAATCCTTACTTTACTAGAGAAAGTTATGCAGCTTGTCAAAAATTCAAGGTCTTAAATTGGTAACTTATATCACATTTAAAGTCACTCTGCAAAGCAAAGGTGATATTTCGTCGGCCACATTTCTGGAAAACAGGAATTGTGCAATAAATAAGAAATTGTTACTAGAAAGTAAGGCAGATTGAGTGATCATTTTTGTTAAGTCTATAGAATAACCCCACGATATTGAATTTCATGAATACTTTCTCACACATGGTTTCCTTACCAGTTAAACTTGATTTTAAAATATTTTTCATGAATTTTTAAACACCGATTTATTTTCGCTGATTCATTTATTTTCTATTAATTATCTCTCTGGGGAAAGCCTGTGGAGATCCCTTTTGGCATAGTTATAGTACACAGTTTGCATTTTGAATCTAAGAGCAAGTAATTTGTTTCATTATTAACTTCTTGACTTTTAATGTGGAAGCCATGGGTTAATGAAATTGGAGAACAGAGGGTAAATCCTACAGTCCCTTTCTGGGTTCACTTTCTCTTTTTTATCCCTGCACTCCCTGGCTGTGTTCCACTAAGGGGCTACAAGGACAGAGCTATTGGCAGCTGGTATGACAGCTGAACGGCGGGACAGCTCCCTATAGAAAAATCACTTCTATCACTCTCGACTTGGTTTTAATCTTTTCCTCTTCAGCGGCAATCTGCATAGAATAAGTAACATCCCATTGCGTACACTTTAAGTTATTCAAGTCTATTTTGAATGCCATCTATTTGGACATCACATATGCTGCGTTGCCCAACGATCTAGAAAAAATGTTACCTATGAGTCAAAATAAATATAACGAGGTCGTATTGTTAAACATTTTATTACTTAAATAAATAGACATGAATGAATGCCTCTTAAATGCATGTATCTGTACTGCAGATGATTTAAAAAATGAATAAGATGCAGTCCACATTTTAATAGAATTCATCATACAAAAAGTATACTCATTCTTCACATAACCACCGTGTAAGGCAAAATATGATCTGGCCCATACAAAAAGTAAAATAATGGCTACTATTTATTACATGTGTAATATGTCTTAGTCACTGAGTTAAGTACTTACACACATTTTATCTAACATGCCCTACCCCAATCCCTACTTAGCAAAGAAAACTATAAATAAAGGAGCCTTGCCCAGAGAGATTAAGCAATTGACTCAGTCACAGTGTTGGTAAGGGGTATGGATGGAATTTAATCCAAGAAATAGTAAATACTATAATGCCCTTGAACTGGTCATGCTGTGTACCTGGATTAGTCAAGTTGTGTGGAGTCTTAAATAGAGGATGAATCACATTTGATTGAGAGAGATCAGGCAAGATTTCATGAAGAGACAGCATTTGTGGTACATATGGCTATGTGGGGTTCTGACCTATAGTGAGAGTACCAGAGGCCAATGGAAGAACATATAGAACTAAGACTCTGTGTCAAGTCTTTTTACTTTTCCCCTTTGCCACACTGAACTCGAGGATGGAGTCTAGATGGCAAAGTTCAAGAACCCATTGGGCAGATGGGAGAATTGGCATCCTAGGAGAAATTGATCACTATTGATAGTGCAGATGAAGAGAAAGCTGAAACCGAAAGCCCTGAATCCAGACAAAGCTGGGGTGATGATTGCCTAACCTTGCAAGCCTGGCTTGGGGTCTCTGCTAGATAAGTACAGTGGGACTAAATAGAAAACCAGAGCATGGAAACCAGAGTGCATTCTTTCCACAAGGCAAGCTTAGCTGCATCCTTATATTACGTTAGCTGGGCATTCCGATGTCTAGACTTTTAAAATCTATACAGACTCAAATGAATGGGATTTACTTTGTAATGTCATTGGTTTTCTTTATCTGTTATAGGTAATCAGACATAGTTTAGACTTTAGTCTCTGCCTTTGACCACAGTACTGCGTTAATCATGCCTCCCTCTCACGCCTGAATTCGACCTTCATTCCTAGGAACTGCTTAGCATTTAACGGAAAGGAATAGATCTGAGAAAAAAACAAGAGTTTCTAAATTTTACCTGGAACTTAAAATTGGGTAGGAATGAATCAAAATCTGTGGTTTTACTTAATACTTTATATTTTGTTAGGAAAAAATTTGAAGTTATTGAAATTAATTTAGTATGGATATCTATAGTGCATGTGCGTAAAACAGTTGCTTAATTACAAGTTATCTTGAAGTGTCATGTTGAAAAATTTTAAAACCCTTACCCAAAATAATAAAATGCAAAAGAAAAAAGTCATGATGTTCTGATAAGATAGTGAAGGAGGGGTGAGAAATGTCTAAATGTCTGAATTGGAGATAATCAATGTACTGTATACTTGATACCAATAATAAAAAAATGCAAAAATAAATACTTGGGGAAATTTATGTTTGAAGGTATATTTTTATAATTGTTCATTTAGTTACATTTCAGAGGCTTGTTAGCTGCCCCAAGGATGCACTTCAAAAAGGACTGTGATAGTTTTTTTACTGCACAATCAAGTGTCCTTTGAATGTAAAATAAGAAACTGGAGTCTGCTAGATATTTATACTATCTCAAGGGAGAGTAATTAAGTTAATCTCAATTTTAGTCCTAAGAAAGGATTCAACAAGTGAAGAATTAATTCTCATTAGGTTTCTATTATTTGAGACTTTGGGCAATAGAAAAAAATCTAAAAGATAGTTCAGATTACCTGACAAAACAAACTTTAGTTTCCCCGTTTCCCAGAAACATGGAGCAAATCACTTCTGTCTAGAGCAGTAAACTGGTTTCATCTCTCACATTTATAAGCATATTTTTATCAAAAGATGTAATAAGGTATAGTGGTCAAATAATCCTTGGTGTGACTATCAGCTCTACCATTCAGCATTGTGTGTTTTACTCTGAGCCTTGGTTTCCTAGTCTGTAAAATGGGGTAGATAGTACCTCCCAGGTTTGCTGTGAAGATTAATTGAAATGTTTTAAAGTGCTTAGCAAGGTGCCTGATATGTAAAAATTTCTCACTAAATATTTATTATTATTTCAGAATATATGCAAAAGGTAATTTGCTAATCACAATAGGATAGTCTGTTTTTAAAATTCAATTTATTTAAGCTAAAAACAATAAAAACAGTTCACCCATTTCTCCAGTTCCCAACCTTCTCACCTCCGTCAACCACCAGTCTTTGTATCTGAGTCTGGTTTTTATCTATCTGTCATCTATTTATATGATTTCACATGTAAGAGATATCACAAAGTATCTTTCCTTTTCTCTCTGACTCATTTCACTTGGTAAAATGCCCTCGAGGTCCAGCCTTGCTGTCACAAATGTCAAGATTTCATTTTTATGACTGAATACTCCATTACCCCTCCCCCCCACACACAGCAATACACCAATCTCTACCCATTCATTCATTGACGGACACTTAGGTGTTTTCACATCTTGGCTCTTAGAAATAATGCTGCATAGTCAGAGAGGCACATATATCTTTTCAGGTTAGTGTTTTACTTTTCTTCTGTTTGCCTTTTCTAACTTTGTTTTTGAAAGGTCTTCTAGAACGGGTCTGGTACCCACCACCCCCACAACCATTATCTTTAGATAGCTGAGCAAGAAATTATGGAACTGGTTTTTTTAAAAAAGGAAAGAAGTGCTGGATGAGATGTGCTCTAAATGGCTCAGCATATCTTCACTGCAGCAGAGATGGATGGGGAGGGACCTGTATTCTGTCAGTCTGCAGTGACTGCCTGAGTCCAAATGGACTCATTTATTCAAAATGTATTACTGAGTACCTACTATGCGCCAGAAATCTGTCATTTTTTTTTTTTGTACAGGAATATACGTTTGATTGAGAACACACAAGTTCATGTAGCCATAAAGTGTACATTGTGCTATTTAGAAAATCAAGCAGGGTCAGGGGACAGAGTGATAGGGGTCAAGAGAGGGCATGGTGGAGCAGTTACTTTAGAAGGGATTAGTAAGCTAAGACCTCTCAGAAGAAGTTTCTTTGGGGCTAATGTCTGTGGCCTTTCCCAGATGCCGACTCTACTAATTTGAACTAACTTCAGCTTTTCCCAGATGCAAAGTGAAAAGACCACTTTGTGAAAGAGATAGGAACTCAGTTCTTACCACTGCACTGGGGCAGTGAGAGCAGCTGTCATTCCCTCTTATCCAACACTTGTCCTCTGGTTAATATGAGAAAGTCAAGGGGGAAGGAAATGGCTCTGATTCCCAATGACCTATCGAAGAATCCTGCTTAAAGTATATAATCTAACAGCAAGGCTGTTATATATCTGTTATATATCTGCTCTACTGGTGGAACCAATGGAAACAGGAATGCCTTTCTTATTGAAAAACGAGATTTTTGGCAGCACTGCGTAGGTGGAACCTCCAGCTTCCTTTATGTCAGCCTCATTCCATGTCCCCTTTGGCTGTCCGCATACAGGAAATACTATGAGCTTAGCTATCTTAGTACTGGCTGGTTTTGTATCTCCCTAAGTGCATGCCAATTCACCATTTTCCATTATGGCAGGAAAACAGTTTTTAAAATTCTTTTCTACTCTTCTTATACAGCATGTCTTATTAGACAGAAATGAAAGTTGCTCCCTATTTTGCCATGAGAGTTCAAAGCTATTCAGCAGATATTTACTGAGAATATTCTAATATTCTGGCGTTATGCCACTTCATAGATTCTATTCTTGGTTTTGTGACTTTGAACAAGTTACTTAAATACTAGAGTCTTGGTTTCCTTGTCATATGAGATTAACATGAGATTTACAATGTATTTACCGTTTAAAGTTATTAAACTGAAATAGGATCATGCTATTCAACGAAACAAACAATTTGCCCCACTGCCTGGAACCTAATAAATGATGAATAAATGTTAGCTGACATAACAGTGGTGCCAGTATATTGATACATAAAGTTACATTTATTCAGCAAATATTTACTGACTACCACCTATACGTCAGCTTGGTATTCAGTAAATATTTTTTAAAAATTTAACCCAGGTTTATGTCCTTAGGGCACATTAGTGAAAATAGATTTTAAAAACTACTTCTTGGCTTTGTGGAACTTACATTATGGTGCATAAATCATTCTTTAACACTTGGTTTGCCTTAGAATTTTGTGAAGAATGGTACTCAGTGAATAGTTGTTATTAAGTCCAATAGCAACTTAAAAATAAATGAATAGGTCAAGTCTGATACCGGTCAAAAAATCCAAGTTTTATATTTTAAATATTTATGGAAGGTAGATTTCTAAATCATCTTTTTATCCAGCAGTAAGATCCTGTGATCTAGGATGAGACTAACCAGATTTTCCAATTTAACAAAAAAGCCATATGTCTGACAAGGAGAGTTTGCTTATGAAACAGACTATTTGAATTGAGGATTGTCTCAGAAAGTCTCACATATGGTGCCCATATCTATGAAATCACCCAGGGGAAATTATAAAGAAACATGTCCTGTGTGTCACTGCCTGAGATCAATGTATTCCCTCAGTAAAGCTGGCTCTGAAATGTGCCTTTTGCCCTTTGACCCGGACTGAGATGCTGTGTATGTAATACTAGGCAACAATGTGGTAACTTGCAGAAATATAAAGGTTCAATTCTAGCCACATCGCTGCAAGTCACTAGCAACTTTTTCCCAGGCTTCAAAAGGACATTCTGTAGACTCCTATGATGTAAGAGGGTGTTTCCACTTCAGCTGTGGCCAGCAGATGCTATGTGAACACTCTCTGTCCACGTGCTGATAAAAGCAAGGAAAATATGAATAATGGAAAAAGAATAGCAGGCAGTTCTTTTGCTGGCTATGGTGATTTTAAACACAAGTGAAACACACACTTCAGCTTCTCCTTGGCAGAGGGTTTTAGTCTCCTTGAAATTTTTCACTCTTGTGAGAATGACTCACGTCTTGGACACGGACACGTTCCAAGTCTGGTGTTCCCAGCACCTTTAGGCATTGGCTAATGCACCTTTGGGAGTTTTCAGCATCCCACCAGCTGTTTTAATTAACAGGGGATGCTGTGCTCTCTTGCCTTTCACTGAAAACTCAGCATTTGACCATCCCCCAGAAGTTCGAACTTTCCGCTTGGATGTGATTGCCTTTATCGGGCTCATGTGTTACGTATTACGGTGTCCTATATAAGTGCTAGAAACAAAACTTGTATTTATTTTTATTTGCATCTTCATTTCTTTGTAGCATCCTTGTTAGCCAGTTTTTTAAACTAGATGCATTTCTGGTTTTTAAAAACACTTTCACAAACACTGGTTTTGCTCCTCAGTGCAGCCCTGAGCAGGGTGGTTGACAAGTATTGCCATCTCTTATTTATTAAAGGACAATAATGTCCACAGGCTTGAATCCTGGTGTCCATGCCACAGTGCATGACCTAGGTTATATATCTTAGGGTGAATTTAACATAGAATGCATAATGAGTAAATAAACAAAACAAAAACTTCTTCTTCTTTTTTTTTTTTTTTGCTATCCTGAGTCCAAGGCAGGTTTCCTGATTGGTGGCTGGCTCCTTCCTTTTGGCAGTTTAAGTATCAAGTTTAAGGACCAAGCTCTATATATTTTGGGCTCTGTCAACCCTCTAGGACCTTGTTGATGTGAGCATCAAACCTGTGGAAGGAAAAGAGATCACAGGAGGCCTCACTGTCCCTTATTAAAGTCCCTATTAAAAGTGGCTCATCTCTGATTTCACAAGGCTGAAATACCATGGCCACACCAAGCAGTCTGTGCTTCTAAGGAGGGGACACAATTGGTGAGCTGCTACACTCAAGTTTCCCATAAGTATGATTCACATCTACACAAGACCACAGAGAGCAGAATGGGGCATTGCTTCTTGGAGCTGATCAACCTGGTGGCCCACAACTAGTAACAACCAATATAGTACTAGGTGCTATGTGGACATTCAATTTTAAGTCTTGATGTGGAATAGGAAAATAGAGCTTACTCATAAGAGATTTTGTAGAAATAATGACTCAGCTTTCAAAAACTAGTTGCATTGAAAATGTTAAGTATTAGTTATGTGTAAATATAACAAGAACCCTGAATGAAGTTGGTGTTAATGATTGAATATGAAGATACTGCACTTATATTAATTATATCCCTCAGTTCAGTCTTGGAAGAGAAGGAAAATAAGCTTTAGGGGCAAAAAAAAAAAAAAAATGGATACTGGGGTTTATAATAAAAAAAATATACAGTTGAACCCTTGAATAATGGTGAGGGATAGGGACTCCTACAGCCCACACAGTCAAAAATCCCACTGTAATTTAAGTCAGTTTTCTACATTTAAGGATTTCCACTCTCACAGCATATAAGATGACCCACGCACGGTTCAGCCCCACGTTCAAGGGTCAACTGTACATCTGGTATAGAACTCCTAAAATCCTTGGAATTTCTTAAGTGCAGAGAGCCATAGAGGTGTCTTTAGTTACATTAGTGAGGTGATTTTTGGTAGGCAGCTATGCTCACCACTATATCAGCAACAGGCACAGAGAGGCAATTTTTGAGAAGCACCTAAGGATAAGACCTGGGAGGGGAGAGGGGCTGGAGTTGCCAATAGCCAGTGATTTGATCAAACATGCCTACGTAATGAAGCCTCCTTAAAATCCCCCATAAAGAGTGGAGAGCTTCTGGGTTGGTGATTTGGCGAGAGAAGGAAACTCAGTGAGACTGGAAGCTCCGTGCCCTTTCCCTACACGTTGTCCCATGCATCTCTTCCGTCTGGCTGTATCTCTTCCATGTGGCTGTTGCTGAGTTACATCCATTTATAATCAGCCAATAATGCAGTGAGTAGATGAGTTTCCTGAGTTATGTGAGCTGCTCTAGCAAATTAATTGAATCTAAGATGTGGGGGCTTGGGAACCTCTGACTCGTAGTCAGTCAGTCAGATGTGCAGGCAACAACCTGGGCTTGGGATTGGCATCTGAAGAGGGTTTGGAGTGGGAGCAGTCTTGTGGAATCTGACATGTGGAATCTGACACTTTTGGGTAGTGTCAGAGAATTGAGTTAGATTATAGGTCACCCAGCTGGTGTCCAGAGATTGCTTACTGGATGTGTGGGGAACCTCCTCCCTGACACATATTGAAATTTGGTCCAGGGACTCAAAAAGAAAAATGAAATAAAAAGGTCTATCAGACACCTTTTATACTCAGTATTGCAGGTGCTTTAAGAGAGAGAGAAAAAGGGCCCTTCCATATCTGCAATTTGTTCAAAACCTTAATCGGGAGGGAAGAGTACAAAATTGACTATTAAGAGCCCGGAATGTGTTTCAGGTCTAATGTGTTAGAGCTTTTAAGAGAATGGACACTTCTCATGAAATTAAGCATGATGCTATTTCTGCTTTATGATTTATTTCTACATACATGTATGGTGTGCCCCCTGTGTTTCCAGTAAGATTCCTGATCCCCAGGTCTAACCATCTTGTGTCAGTGATGGTGGATGGAGGAGACAGATATCTGAACAAAATAATGAAGTTCGGAATTACAGGGTTTTGTTAAATGACTGTGCAGGATACCTAGGCATAATGTATTTTTAATGTCAACAGAGACTTTGGAAAAAATCGAGTCTAAAATCCTTTATTTAACAGATTAAAAAACTGAGGCCCAGAGAGGTAAAGCAACCCTGTAAAGGTCACACAGCAGCTCATGCTGGTAGTAAAATCCAGGTGTCCTGATCTCCGACCTCAGCTGGCTGCATGGAAAGGGTGCGAGCTGAGGGATCTGCACTGAAGATGAGATGAAATGACACATACATGATCAGTTTAGCAAAATATCTTGTGCATTTTTTTATTGGTCGTATTGGGGATAAGGGGACAATCTGGCAAAGGAAGAAAAATTGCCTTGCTTGTTAGGAAATCTAGGTTCTACACCTACCTAGCTATGACTACATACATAGAATCCTTAGACACATGATCTAACACACTAAAAATAATGCTTCCATGTATTTATTTAACACATGCTTTCCTATAAGTGCCTTGTGCCGTCATCTCATTTATTTGACTCCTGAAACAGAAAGACATCCTTATCTCTATTTTGCAGGTGAGCAAACTGAGATGCAGAAAGTAACATAGCTAGTTAAGTGAGAAACTCTGGGGTTAGAACTCCTGAATGCCTCTAGACCCATACTCTCCCTATGACACCATGTGTATAACAAATGTGGGACAGAGGTCGTTAACCAAGTGTTATTTGGTTATGTTACAGATGCATTGTGAGAGGTTTCTATGCATCCTGAGAATAATTGGAACCACACTTTTTGGAGTCTCTCTTCTCCTGGGGATCACAGCTGCTTATATTGTTGGCTACCAGTTTATCCAAACAGATAATTACTACTTCTCTTTTGGACTGTATGGTGCCTTTTTAGCATCACACCTCATCATCCAAAGCCTGTTTGCTTTTTTGGAGCACCGAAAAATGAAAAAATCCCTGGAAACCCCCATTAAACTGAACAAAACTGTTGCTCTTTGCATCGCTGCATATCAAGAAGATCCAGGCTACTTACGGAAATGCTTGCAATCTGTGAAAAGGCTCACCTACCCTGGAATTAAGGTGGTCATGGTCATCGATGGAAACTCAGAAGATGACCTTTACATGATGGACATCTTCAGTGAGGTCATGGGCAGGGACAAGTCAGCCACTTATATCTGGAAGAACAATTTTCATGAGAAGGGTCCCGGTGAGACGGAGGAGTCGCATAAAGAAAGCTCGCAACATGTCACCCAGTTGGTCTTGTCCAACAAAAGTATTTGCATCATGCAAAAATGGGGTGGAAAAAGAGAAGTCATGTACACGGCCTTCAGAGCACTGGGACGAAGTGTGGATTATGTACAGGTAGGTTTCCAGATTCCTGCCAGGGCAAACATACATTTAAATAAAGCAGCTTTTGTATCTCTGCAGTCATATGCTTATAGCCCATCCTTGTCACTTCTGAACACAGTACTCCTTTCAGTTCATTTGAAAACAGCATGACTGTTTGAAAGCACATTTTGAAAGAGAGGAAAAAAAAAATCCTTGTAAAACCGTTAAGACTATCTATGAAAAATGCTTAACTGGTACAGTGTTATTAGTTGGAAATCAAAATTATTTTGAACAGGAGACCCTTCCTTTTTTCTCTCCCCTTCTCTTCCCTTCTCCGCCCCCTTGGTTCTGCCAAGTCAAATTCAACGTCATTTTCCACACTCTTAAAAATCTCCAGCCTTGTAAGAAAATGGTGTCTGCCAAGCAGAAGGGTCTTGAGAAAATCTGCAGCAGGCCCAAGGGAAGGCTATAAAAAATGCTTTTCATGGAGATTGGGCAAAATGGGGGTGATGAGAACCATTTTGATGAAAAAGGCTAAGAAATTCAAAACTGAGACAGAGAGAGAAAGAACAGGAAAATGAAAAAGGGAGAAAGAAAAAAACCTTCCAAAACCAAAGTAATGTTTATTTCACTCCCAAACAGCATTACCTCACTCACTGCAACTTGACCTTTGAAAGCATTTGTGATGGTGTTTGCTTGCATGAGAATTAGACGGGCTGTGTCTCATTAATTCGCTGACTTCTCACTCTAAGATTTCTTCTCTTCTAGTTCTTACTGAAGCTTTCTTCTTTAGGATGCTAAGAGGGTCCCTGTGAATTTTCTAGTTGTAATTTTTTGAAAATACTTTAGTTAGATTTTGGTCATCAAGAAAGGAGAAATGTCTCTTTTTTTCTTTTCTTTTTTTTTTTTTTTAAAAATCCACTGGGACACTCTTCCCTTTCTCTTAAAAGGGCAATCCTAGTTTCCAGAAGACCCATCCTATACCTTGGGGCCGTTATTGCTTTCAAGCCATGCTCAGTGGGTCTCTCTGTGTAATACACTGGCATTAAGATCAGTTGACGAAGGCTCTGGTCCAGATATTTTTACTAGATGGATGACCTTGAACCAGGACTGTATAGAATAAGCCAGTGATTTCAAATATATATATATATATATATATATATATATATATATATATATATATATATATCAAGGTAGCAAAATTGTTGATGATCATATGGTTAATAACAAAACATTTGCTGTTAATATTATTATTGGGGATCATCTAGTCCTTACTCAAATTATGATACATGTCATTTGCTACCACATGGTTAATTTTGGTTAATATCTGAAGAGTTTTGAAGCATTTCATCAGTTTATGCCAATCTACATATTGATCTTCCTTTTAGGGAGTTTATAGGTTTTCATCCTAAGTTCCCCTTAATTTCTAGAACTTCCACAATTAAGGCAGTGTCAGTTAATGAAGGACATTTTTACCTACTTACATAGTGCAGCTTCAGGCCCAGATGAGGGATGAAATGACCCATTTAAAGGAAGGGATGACTGGGGAAGTTACAGAGGATTTGACAAATGAAGCTTTGGATCTAAGATGAGAAAACATCTGTTTTGATATTTGGCTTTTAATTCTAGTTAAAACAATTGCTAAAGTTGTCATTTCTAATCAAAACATAATTGTGTGGGTTTTCTTCTTTTTTAAAAAACCTGCTCCTCCCAAAATCTCCTTTTCCCATCATTCTTGTTTTGAATTTTGTTTGTATCCTTGACAACTTGACATTGTGCCTGTCGAGGAAAAAAAATAATGCAAAGTATAAAATGTTGGAGTAGCCTTCTCACTAGCACCCTACGCAGGCTGGAGCACTTTGCTTCCTTCAGGCTGGAGCCTCTGGATAGACAGATGGGAGCAGCAGCTGGCAATCCTCCTGGGATCCTCAGTCTATTCCAGGTGCTCAATAAAGGGTGGCGTTCTGAAACCAGGTAATTCCATCATGCCATCCTTCATCAAATTCCCCAATATTTAATGATGTGTGTCCTATAAAAATGGAAATATCACAAGATTCAAACTAATATACTATTGCCTAACATTTGGAGTGACCGACCCAGGGTCTGAAAGTTGCAGAGAAGCAACCACAGAAAGACAAAGAAGTGGGGTGGAGGATGTTGTTGGCTATGAAGCATTACAAGTGATTGAGTGATGGAACTTGGAGCTTAGGTCAGTTAGGGAAGGAAGGAAGGAAAGTTCGGGTGCTAATACACAAGAGAATATGGGGGCTAGGGGAAGAAATTGACCATCTGTTCATATACTTACTAACCTGGCTGGAGAACACTGCTTAACTGTGCAGAGAAATGGCCAAAATGATTGGTTTCCAGTTGCAGCTGGGGCTTTGGCACTGGTCAGCACTCCCTTTACTTGATCCTGAATAGATGTCTTGCTTAGTGCTCTCATGACCTATTATTTCATACCTTCACTATCCCAGCTCCCTACCCAGACTCCTCCCTGCTTAACTACTAACAGATGACTTCGCCTCCTGTGAAAGACAAAATCAGAAGTACTGGTTCTGAATGCCACTGAGATATTCTTTACTCTCTCCTGCTTGCAGTCCCAAGCGTTCACAACCTCACTTCTCTGTTTCCAGGTTTTAACCTTTCTACCTGCAGGCCCAGGCTCTCTGGGTCGGCACCCTCTGGTCTCGTCCAGAACATGGCTTTACATCAGTCATTACCTCTCCCTCTATCTCTCTCAGTTTCCATTGGAAGCCATTCAGACAACTAAAGCTGACATGGAATATGGGGGGGAACCTATAGGAGGAAGCCATTGGTAGTGAATTCATCTCTGATGCCAGTGGCTGCTTTTAGAGAGAGGAAGCTAAAAAAAAAAACAAAAGAAAAGAAGATGAAGGAAATGAGAAAGAGATTGAGAAAAATTTTATTAATTTTTAATCAAAGTATTTTCTGGGGAAGCTTAGCTTTCTTTAAAAGTAGGACAGATTCTGACATGTCTGAATATGGCTTAAGATAGGGCATATGTCTCTTTTTTTACCTTTTCGAAGTAGTATTTATATTAGCTTTTTATTTACCAAAGTAATAAGTCTACAGTAGTGTTTTAAAGGTATAGAAAAGCACAATGAGCAAAATTAAAATCATGACCCAGCAAATACACGACCCAGACTATCAAATAGCTGGTAATCCTCCTGGGATTCTCAGTCTATTCCAGGTGCTTAATACTTTCTAGTATATTTCTATTTTTCCCTTAAAACAACTTTTGGAATTATATTATATTTACTTTTTGTGTGTTTTTTTATACTTAATATCAGAAGACTTAAATATCTTTTGATGTCTAGATTATATAATTTCTTTATTAATATCTCTTATCATCAAACATGAATGATGTAAGTGGCAAACATAAGTCATCACCGGTTTATGTGACAAAAGGAAAAACAATATCCCCTGAAGTGTTTATATGGATTTTGTAGGTAGAAAATACACAATAAATATAGACATTTTCAATAGGAAAGAATCCAGGCAATTTTATTATTAATTTAATCTGGCAGTATCTAGGTACTCAACATTCCTTGAGCATCAGAAAAGACTAAATCATTCATAATAGAGTTGACTCTCGCTATTCATGGATTTCTGTTTTAAGTAGCTTCACATTCAGCAGGTTTCATGTCAATGAGGAGATACCAAGTCAAGGTGCAACAAAAACTTTTCTAAGTTTTGCTGGGTGCAGGGTCTTTCCTTTGCTAAATGATGAACCTGCACACATTGTACACCAGGCTACGCATGAATCACAATCAGCTGCACACTAATTTTTCTATTTCTTTTCCCTAGTAAGCAACCCTATCTAAAGACTCTTACATTGACTGCTCAAGAATTCAATTTATTGTCTGCAACCATGCCTCCCTGAACAAGCCCAATCTTGTCTGATCTCGGAAGCTAAGCAGGGTCGGGCCTATTTAGTACTTGAATGGGAGACCATCTTGGAAAACTAGGTGCTATAGGTGTAAAAAATAAAAACAAGAATAAAAAAAGAGATTGTAAGCTGACAAGGTCCTTGTAATCTGTGAGGTCAACCAAGGGTTGCCTTGCCTAAAAAAGAAAAAGAAAGAATTCAATTTATTTCATCCAATTTATTGGGTATTGGATTAGGCATTGAATGAGTCATGGCTTTTTTTTTTTTTTTACAGTAATAGTAAAGACCCCTTTTCTCAGTGGACTAGTATCCTTAGTTTGTGCCTCTGGTTTTGGTTTATCACTTCTTAGTATATGTGTATAATAAATGCTCAATAATATATATATATATATATATAATATATATATATTATATATATATATCTTCCTTTTATTGAGCATTTATTATGAGCTATTATTGTTTTACATACATTATCTAAGTAACTTAGCATTACAACAAACTTAATGAGATATGGATGCAATTATCTGTATCTTTCACCTGAGGGATGGAAATTTAGGTAAGGGTCCAAGATCAAGAAGCCATAAGTCCAAGTTTATATGACTGGTAAATGGTGGACTGGGATTTAGATCTTTTGTGTAGTGCTTTGTTTTCTTTTCAGCAGTGTGTTTGCTCTGGTATTGTACTGTTAGGAATTCAGGGAGACTGGCACCATCTTGTGTTTGCTAGATGTGAGTCTACTCTTTTTTTTCTTCTGGCCTACCCCTTTTACTAGAGAAATTGGGAGAGGGAAAAGATGAATAAGAGGAGCTTTTCATTTACTTCTTGGTTAAGTGGTGGCAGGAAAGCTGGGAAGTTGGGTCATGACCAAAAGTTAATTCCATACGCTGTAGGGAAAAATGTAGTCTCAGTGGGTCAAGGTCAAGATAAAGGGTCAAGGTTAAGAAAGGGTTGAGCCTTAAAAGCAGGCAAAGGATAAAGGCAGTAGCAATAGAAGGACTCTTGATTTATTTTCAACCTGTTTCCTCATTGAAGGCAGCCAGAGTAATGAATATTTCCTCTTGCTCTATAGCTCTCAGTGCCCTTTGAAGTGGTATTGGGGGGAGAGGGGGAGGTGAGAGAGGGAGATCCATCAGTCAGTCTGAAAGGAAATGTTAAGAAATAGTGAAACGTGGAAACTTGGCACTTCAGACTTGGGTCTTAGAATTAAAAGGAATTTAGTAGAATAAGTAATATTTCTAGAAGAGGTTTTTATTTAAATTACAGCAAGGTAGATTGGCTTTAAGATCAATGCAATAAGTTGGAATGGACTTAAGGGTCTAAAAACATATGTAACAGACTCTGGACTTAGTTTATAACTCATTATTGTAGATAGTTTCAGACACATTTGAATGTCTTCATTATAAGAGATTCTCGATATGTAATCAATTCCCTGTTCCTTTTAGAGATACTCTCAACTGAGCCATCTCTTTGTGGTAAGGATCATCATGATCTTTTAGGTATGTGTTTACTTAGGGAGTATAAAAATTAAAAATTATTACCTAATTTAAGGGCATACTTCTATAGTCCTTTGTAATTTTCAAAGTGCTTTTCTAAGCAGTGTCTCATCCAGTATCATGATGAAGGTAAATGACTAATTCAAGGTCATAGGAGTAGGAAGATAAAAGACTCAAGACTCAATTAGCTTCTTGATTTGTTCTTGTAATAATACACAAATCTTGGCTAAAAGAATTAATGTTTTACACTTTTTCTGCAGTTACTGATATTTATAACATGGAGATAGTGGCAGCCTTTTAAAAACCTATCAGAATTAAAATTGAGGCTTCGAACATATTTAATATCAACTCTTTTTTTACTTTTTGTTTTTATTTTAGGAAAAGAGAACCTTCCCCCTATAACCAAGTATTTTAGTCCCAAGGTTGGCAAACTTTGCTTGTGAAAGGCCTGATAGTAAATATTAGGTTTTGCAGGCCATGTGGACTCTTGAAAGCAGCAATGGATAGATAATATAAGAACAAATGTGCATGCCTGGTTCTAATAAAACTTTATGGACACTGAAATTTAAATTACATATCATTTCCATGTGTTTCAAGCTATTTGTTTTTGATTTTCAAATATGTAAAAAGATTAAAATATTTTTAACCCACAGGCCATACATATCAAAAGAGGTGGCAGGCTGACTTGGCTTACAGACCTTAGTCTGCCACCCTCTGTTCTATTTAGGAAAGGGGAGGGCCCTAATCTTGGCTAAAATGATGAAGGAAGAAGAGCCAGTGGTATTACGCACTTGAGTTGATAATTCTGTGGTTAAGAATGAAATAGCTGGTTCTTCCCAATACTATCTTTTTGTCTTGATATTTTCCACTCATTTTAGTCAAAATTTGGTGACTTCATTTACATATCTCGCAGTGAGAAATCTTCTGACTAGTGAGTATGCGGTTTAAACAAATTACAGTGATATAGTCACTGTAGACAGAAAGACGTTTTGATGTGTTCTCTTAATTGCTTCCGGTATGCAAAGCATGCCTTGTAGTTTTCATCCCATGTGAGGTTAAGTTCTGTGTGAACTAGTAAATGTCCCATACAGTTTCTAGCCTAAAGCTAAATAGCCAAGCAACATTCATGAAATTACATATTTGTTATTTATTGGTAAGGAGACAACTAGAAATATCCTGTACCTACAAATCAGATTTTAAGCGGGGCTAAAGTTACGCTTTTTGCACACTAAAAAATAAATACTATTAGGTCTGTGACCTTAATTGCATGTTTCTACAGACTGTCATAGATGTGGGCTTTCTAGCTGGCATGCTATCACTAAATAACATCCAGAAACTGAACTTCTTTAAGCTCTTCAATCCCACTGTATAGCAAACCCCTTTCCAAGAGATTTCTCAGAGCTTTCCCTTCTGACAGTTAAAACTTAACATGCAAACAAACAGTTTCCTTCAGAGAACTCTTGGTACTTTGCTGTTAAAGACTTGGAGAGACAGGGCCAATTTAAATACGCAGAACCTCAGAAGTTGGGTTCAAGTTTAGTCTTTTCTAAGGGGCAGTTCCTTTGGTCTGCTTGTGCTCACAAGGAGGCGGAGTTACTTGGACATAAATTCTGGATTGCCCCCTTCCTGTTGTTTTTAGTCTTATTTTAGCTTTCTGGTTTTACCTTTCCGGGCTGAGTCAATAGTGGTGGGTGTGGCCATGAACTCTCAGGACGTTGGATTCTAAAGGTGGATTGAACTTCTGCCTTCATTTTCTGTATGGTCCTTAACAGACCTGCCCACCCTGTAGCTGCATACAAACCAGCGATAGACAAGGCATGGCAGAGGCAAAACATGGCTTTGGAGGGATTTTCTTTAGGCTTCTGAGGCTTGAGGTGCTTGAGTACAAATCCAAGTATTAGTAAAATCCTATTTTTTTTACAATGAAAAACTAATGCCTAGCTGCTGTCTAATTTTTTTTTCTTTAAAATAAGTGAGACAAACCATGCTGGACCAAATCAGAATGCCAAAAAATAAAAATAAGTAAATAAACAAGCAAATAAATAAATGTGTTTATAATTAAGAAATGAATACTTCTAAATAAGTCCAATAAAATTAAAAATTCAAAAGTGAACTCTGAAATTGATATAATTAGTTAAATCCAGAGAAGTAATAAGTTCATTTTTAATATCTGGATGCTTCATATACTCCTTACGTCATAAGTTTTAATAATGCATTTAAATTGCTGTCTTCACCAATATTCTTCATTAACATGTTTTTTTCAGAAAAAGATAGCTATTAGAAAAATTGAAAGGCATCATTTTTAGAAATGTTGAGATTTCTAGCTAATTATGCAGAGGACTCATGATATGATATCTATATATATCTTCACATATACATAAAAAAGTCCTCTTCAACTTAGTTTATTTTTCTACAAATTTTTCTTAGGTATTTTTTTGGTTTCCATTCAAAGCTCGTATATTAAATCCCTGCCATTTTTATAAAGTTGTTCAAGAACTGTAAAAATAATTACTTTTGATTTAAATAGGGTGAATTTTAATTAAATTCATCCAGTATAGCCAGATTTGATGGCAAAATGATGGGAATTGCTAATAACAATCCCAGTCTCTGTCAATCATGTTACTTATTGTTTGGATGAGGATGTGAAACTGGCTCATTACATGTCAGCTCTGATCACTTTATTTCTACTAAGGCCTTACTGCATCCCCCAGAAAAGAATCTTGTATCTTATTTAGATATCAGTCAGGGATAGAGAGGTGGTGACATTCTCCCAGTTCTTATTTCATTTGATCATGTAGAAGAAGCTCCATCCACAGGTATAACCCACTTGTGTGCAAAAGCTAGTAGTAGCCTTTCCCAGCTGTCTCACTCCTCCCTAAAGGAAGTGGCTTCATCTGATTGTTGAGTATGGAAGGAGTAAGGGACAGCCCAGCTCCTCCCTTCCTCTTTCTGCTGGCAGTGGCTTCCACCACAGAGCAGATAGCTATCACACCTTGAGAAAGGAGCATGCTCTGTATATGCAGGGGAAGCCGGCCCCACTTTGGTGCTATTTAGAATTGATAAATCTATTTAATACTGGAGAACACAAATTATGAAGCCCGCTTCTCTACATATATAAGCCCTGTTCTTCAGCTTCCTGAGTATACAGGTGATATTTTGGTTTCTCATTACTTTCATTCTGATCATTTTCCAATTGGTTCAGAAATTAGCCTGGAAAGAAAAGCACTGTTTGTAACTGTCTTCTGGGCCTCCAATGGAAGTGTCTACCAGGGGTTCATGGGTATAGAATAATCCAAATAATTTTCTTGAAGTTATAGTTAGTTTGGTTTCAGAATTACCTTTTTTTTTTTTGAAAGGAATCTTTTTAAGAACAACCATTAGCATTTCTAGAACAGCTTAAGATAATTTACATCTGTTTTTATATACAAAGGGCTAGGTGAGTACTTAATACTCTAGAATAAAGAGGTGGTCTGAGTATCATGCTAGTTCTCTTTCTGATGCAATGTCATCTGCTAAACCCAGGTCATATGAACATCTTGCTTCAGAATTATACAACCAGCTGTGAGAGAATTTTCTGTCTTTTATTCATTATATTAAAATGAAGGGGATAACTTTTAAGTGTGCCTTCCTTTTAATACTGTCATAAAAGTTTTCCTGTCATCATTCACACCTGAGGGACAAGTTGCCTAATAGCCTTATTTAAGCCAAATTGAAAAAAAAAAATCTAGGGTGACCAACTAAGGATGTTTTCTAAAAACTGGGGTGTAACTGGGACATGAGACTTTCATCACCAAAATTGAGACCATCTGTGTCAGAGCGGGACAAGCTGGCTATCCTGCGACACACATTTATACATTACTTCCGTCCCTTCAGCTGTTCTTTCCAGCAAGGTCATTAACTTAATATTGAACTTGTTGAAAACAAGCTCTTTGTATTAGCCACGATATAACAAACTCTATCATCCTGTGATACGTGCTTATCAAGGCCTTCTGATGATAAGGCTTAATAATGCCTATGCCCAATTTTGACTGTATGGAGCACACTCATAGTTTTTCTTTTTCTAATATTTTCTTTGCAGGTTTGTGATTCAGACACCATGCTTGACCCAGCTTCATCTGTGGAGATGGTAAAAGTTTTAGAAGAGGACCCCATGGTTGGAGGTGTCGGTGGAGATGTCCAGGTGCATATGGCTTCACTTTTCGCATGAATCACTCTTAGTACAGCTCTTACTCACTGTTTTATTGAACATATATTTACTACACAATAAACTCTGTGACAGGTATTGTTTTTGATGCTAGAGACATGTTCGAATGTGCCTTAGACCCACTTTACTGCCTCTTCTGTGAAATTAAAATAAATTTAGGATTTCTTTGCTTAATCCTAAATTATAAGTCATGTCTGTAGCGGTTGATAAATTATATATAACATAATATAAATGTGTAAAGATCATCAGATCTTCTTGAGCCGTAATTTATTGTTCTGGAAAATTCTAATGTTGGAGTTTATTTAGTGGCAAATGAACTAAAGTGTAGCAGAAGATGGATTCTATATCTTATACCTACGTAATTAAAAGTAGACCAATATGTGGTTAATCAAAAATCCAAATTGGAAAACAAAGAAAGAAAAGAGAAACAACTGAAATTTATACTAGTAAGAAAGGCAAGCAAAAAACAATTAATTAATAAATGGGTTTTCTAATTATTATTGTCACTAATTATTATTTAGTTCCCATTATCTGCTATTTAATGGTGAAACAATTAGTGAAATAAATATTAATGAAGGCAATTTGAAATTTGTGGAATGGGAAAATGAATATGTAAAAATATGTAAAAGATTAAAATGAATCTTTTGCAAGTATGAGATTAGATTTGAGCAAAAGGTGAAAAGCACAAATATACTGTGTTGCTTTATAACCCATTTTGTATATTCATGGTGGCCGTGAAGACAAAGAAAATGCACTGCAATGGACAAAAATTAACCTGGTGATAAAAAGGAAATATGTAAAATCCAGATGAACACTAAACAAAATTGCGACAAAGGGAAGAATTTAGAAATATTGCCAAGAAAAAGCTGATAATTTTGAATAGCCTTTCCACAGAGCATTATTTCAGGATTCAGGTTTTGGGGAGAGGCCAAAGTAAACCCTTTTATCACTGGCATTGCAAAAAAGTGGGGAGGAGAAGGAAAGTTTATAGTGAAGGATTGGTTGAATTGGAAATGAACCAGAACAGGAGGGAATAGGACTTAAAACTTTCAAATCTTTAATGGTAGGAAAGAGCGTCTGGGGAGAAGTATTTAGGGACTGAGAACTAAAGCCTAAAAAAAAAAATCTCATTATTATAGCATAACAAGAACAAAAAGCACAGCAAAATGAGGACAGAGCAATGACATAGAAAAAATATTTATCATCAAAGAGTCCCAACACATGTGCACAACTTATCAACTTAATCTAGTAATAGAGCATCAGAGAAAATAAAATATAATCACGTCAAAAAGAGGAAGAAAGCCAAAGTAAGAGGACCAAATAACAAACCTCACCCCAGATAATAACCTCACGATTTGTTGGTAGTTTTAGCTAAGGCTTATCTTTTGTTTACTTATGTTTTCTTTCTTGCAGATTTTAAACAAGTATGACTCCTGGATCTCCTTCCTCAGCAGTGTGAGATACTGGATGGCTTTTAACATAGAAAGGGCCTGTCAGTCTTATTTTGGGTGTGTCCAGTGCATTAGTGGACCTCTGGGGATGTACAGAAACTCCTTGCTGCATGAATTTGTGGAAGACTGGTACAATCAGGAATTTATGGGCAACCAGTGCAGTTTTGGCGACGACCGGCATCTAACGAACCGAGTGCTGAGTCTGGGCTATGCAACAAAATACACAGCTCGATCCAAGTGCCTTACGGAAACACCTGTAGAATATCTCAGATGGTTAAACCAACAGACCCGCTGGAGCAAGTCATACTTCCGAGAGTGGCTGTACAATGCCATGTGGTTTCATAAACATCACTTGTGGATGACCTACGAAGCGGTGATCACTGGATTCTTCCCTTTCTTTCTCATTGCCACAGTAATCCAGCTCTTCTATCGGGGTAAAATTTGGAACATCCTTCTCTTCTTGTTAACTGTCCAGTTAGTAGGTCTCATAAAATCATCCTTTGCCAGCTGCCTTAGAGGAAATATTGTCATGGTCTTCATGTCACTCTACTCGGTGTTGTACATGTCGAGTTTACTTCCCGCCAAGATGTTTGCAATCGCAACGATAAACAAAGCTGGGTGGGGCACATCTGGAAGGAAAACGATTGTTGTTAATTTCATAGGACTCATTCCAGTATCAGTTTGGTTTACAATTCTCCTGGGTGGTGTGATTTTCACCATTTATAAGGAATCTAAAAAGCCATTCTCAGAATCCAAACAGACAGTTCTAATTGTTGGAACGTTGCTCTATCTATGCTATTGGGTCATGCTTTTGACTCTCTATGTGGTTCTCATCAATAAATGTGGCAGGCGGAAGAAGGGACAACAGTATGACATGGTGCTTGATGTATGATCTTGCATTGTTTGACGTTTGCAATCAGACATGCAGACACACACAAAACTTTAGTTCCTCTAGGGACTGTACAGTATTGTGGCATCAGATAATGCCACCAGAGGAGACATATCACTGCTGCTGGGACTTGAACAAAGACATTTCTATGGGTTTATTTTGATTCTGCCAAAGTAAAATGATAACATCAACAAGAAGAAACTCAGATTGAACCTGTTATTTCTATGAAAATGGGAAGTCTTCTTTGTTTATGCACTTTTTCCTTACTGTACATCCACCTAACAGTGTTTTTGCTCTATATACCTCACTAGCCATGCTTTATGTGGGTTATCATGAAAGAAAAGGATTTTGGAAACTCAAGGAAAAGTTCTTACAACATATACAACCTAACTTATGGACTGTGTTGATAGTTATTATTTTTTTTTTTAGGAAGGATTTTCTGTTTAACTTTACCAAATGAAATGCCAAAGGAAATTTTAAAGGCCGTTGGCTGTGCTGTATTTTTATATAATTGTACTGTGTTTTAAAATTTTGTATGCCAATTTTTAAAACAAAATTTGCATATTCTATATTTTATTTCTCTGCCAAAATACACCTGTTCTTTTTTTTTTTTTAATAAAATAGGTTCTGAAAAAATTCAAACTTATAAAAACCTACCCAAAATGTGAAGCTTGGTTGACTGATGATGTTCATGATAGAAAGAATAAAATGTTTCTCTCTCACTCTACCTTTTAAAATTGAAGAGTTTATTTCTGTGAAAAAGTATTTAAACGTTTCGATGTTTTGACTTTTTTTCATTTCTTTTAGAAAAGGTTAATATACCTGTCACAATTTGGGAGTAAAATACATTCTTATGTGTACAAAAAAAAGTAAGTCATTGAAAATTTAGGCCAAAGGGGTAGAAAAGTGCAATTTTTTCATAAAGTTATAAAAAGGGAATGCTAGTCCTCAGAAAACACTGGGCATCCAGCACTGGACATAACATGAGTATCAAAGATAAATAATCGTTAGAGATTCTGGCAGTGTTTTCCTAGGCCAAGTAAAAAGGAAAGTGGAAAAGAAATTATCTGTATAATTTGGACAACGACAACTCAGTCCAATCATTTTGTTCTGTGGCCTGAATTCACCAGATCCTGTCTATATATTGAACATTTTTCACTTGTCTTTTTCTTTCAGCTTGTCAATTCACAGTACATTAGTATGAGGTTTCCGCATTTGAATCGGAGAAATTATAATATAAAGCATATAGATTAAAGACAGCAGATTCAAGTTCTATCTTTTTATTTTCTATGGGAGCTTTTTTTGAATTATACAGATAATTTTTTCATCTCTTCTATTCTTGGCCTACATAAATATGTTTACATAGTATAAATGATATCAAGGTTTAATAATATCAAAAATTGGCACATAAAAAAAATTGATGAGCCAGGTACCTGTAGTCCAGCTAATTTTGCTTCTCCAGAGCCTCGGTCATCCAGTTTGAATTTTGACACCACCAATCTAGCCTTGTAGCTGGTGCTGTGTAGACCTGTGTTAAAAACAATCGAACACATGAATAGTTGTGTAAAACGTATTGTGATGAAGCGGAGTCACGTGGAGAAGTGTTTGACTATGTACTTCCTGCCTTTCTGCTTCTTTTTTATGCAGACATCTATGTTCCATCTATGTTGCCTAAGAAAAAGCTGCACATTCTACCTTTGGAATACAAAAAGGTACATCACATTCTGCGACTCTGACTCACTGATTGGAGAGCTTGCAGGAAACAAACACCATGCCAACACCATGCCAATAAATGAGACTAAAACTTGAGTTTGCATTTTTAACTATTTATGTTCTAAGTTAAGCTTTGATAACATTCAAATGTCAAATTCTCTCATTCTTATAAAAGATTGAATTAATTGCCTGTATTTATTTTAGCAATTATTCAATGTATTTTCAGTATAGGATGTATAGTATAATTAATTTTTTTTGTAAATAAAATATTTTTGATAAGATTATTGTGTCTTTTTCTAAGGGAATGGGGGATTTCAAACAAAATATAAAAACTGTTTTCCCAGTTGTAATGGTATGGATTTAAGAATGGGATATATGGGAAGAAGAATGTTTGGTTAAAAATAATAGAAGTCATTTAATTCTACTAGTCATAAGGTAGAAATCCCCCAAATTGGTGTGGTTTAGAAATCTAGAAAACAGACTACTTTCTTAACCCTTGAATCTAACCTCTTTGTAATACCCTTTAAAGCAGCCAAATATAGATGAGTTATTTATTTACAGTAATTTATTATAGCTGAAAAAATGCCACAGATTTTTCAGAAAAATCATATGCAAATTTGTTAAAGCATTGATAATAACAAAATTTGATATCAAGAGCAATAGTTAAATGAATTACAGCATTTCCAAATAATGGAATGTCATTACCCATTGAACAATATTCTCAGAGAATAGGGTATTAGAGAAATGTTAAAAATATATTATCAGTGTGTACTGTGACATTCCAATTTTGTAAAAACATGTCTAACTTGGTTATCTACTAATGAGAATATGACTGATTTATATTCTGTATACATTTTTGTATTTTCCAAATACCATAATCTCATATTGCTCTTAAAATCAGAAGGACAATAAATAATTGCTTTAAAAAAAAGTAGGTTGAGGCATCTAATAGCATTTCCTGGTTTGAGGAGGTTTGATGGCAATTACTACATTTTACCTCTTAACCTTCAAATTTATCTTATTTCCCAATTCCTATTGTCGGTTCCTAACAATCCTTATTGTGATAGTTACGTTATTAAAAAAAAAAACTATAGCCACTGAACCAGTATTGCCACTCTGGACACTAGAAATAGTGGTGGTTCTAGTCCCAGTAATTCACTGGTAAAGTCACTTGGTACTATATTTGAGATTGGCAAAATTTTAATATATCCATGTAGGCTTTCCTGGCTATATGCTACTGTAACAAAAGCATCTAAAGGCAATGTGTACATAAATGTGTGTGGCTGTTCCAATAACACTTTGTGGACACTGAAACTGGAATTTTATATTAATTTTCACGTTACAAAATATTCTTTTGATATTTTCCAATCATTTGGACATTTTAAAATCAGTTTCACCAAAATGAGCCTGCAGGCCATAGTTTAATAACCCCTTGCTCTTTAGGAATCTTTGACTTATTTGTGCCGTTGGACACTGATTCCTAATTTTTTAGTATCTATGTGTGTCAGATACTGCCAGAAGCACATTTTATAGACCACCTCTTTTAATTCTCATATCAGTCCCAAAAGTTTTTATGATTACCCTTTTATAGGTGAGAATCTGAGGCCTAAAAAGATTTGGTACCTGGAGATCATAAAGCTAGCAAATTGTGGAACTAAGTCCAGGCAATCTGATGTCAGACTTCACCCTTTAAATTAGTGCTACCAGTATGTCATTCACTGTCCAGCAGCGTTAGCCTCCCCTGGGAATTTGTTAGAAATACAGATTCGTGGTGCTACCCCAAATTCACTGAATCAAAGTCTCAGACTGGGACCAAAATTTTGTGTTTAGTAAGATCCCCAGATGACTGACTTACATTAAAGTTTAAGAAGCATAGCTCTAATTTGGTCTCTTACAATGTTCTCAGACTAAGTATGATTTCTATGTTAATTATCATAGGATGGTTCAGACATTTGCATTTTCTATTGAACTTTTCTACTTTTAGTATCATCTGTGGATGTTGGCAGATACTTAGTTTTAAGTTTACTGAATACCTGTTAATGAACAAGAAATCAAGAGGTATACCCTTTATACTCAAGAGCTTGTAAGTGAACTTAGTAAGAGAACTAAGATAATTACACAAACATTTGATGCAAAATGAAATTACAGGCGTGTCAAGGGTGGTGTGGAAATATAAAAAAAAATGGAATGAAATATATTGATTAGCTCTAAAGGTGGGCTTCAAGATAGTGTGGGATCGTGGTGATTCTTTATAGATGTGCAAATTTGGATGGGAACTAAAGAACTAAGAGATGTGATTTTGATCTATTCTTTAAACAATTAACAAGCTTAATTAAGGTGTGAGCTGTATTTAAACAACAGTTTAACCAACTATAAAAAAATAAATTTGAAGGTGGATCATAGAAGACCATAATCCAACTGAAAGAAATGCTAGAATGGGGTGTTTAAACTAAATTTGGTAGATCACAGTACATAAAGATATTTTTGAATAGGGTGCTAATGTTATTGCAAACTGAACTATTTTATGTTGGTTAGGATTCGAACATCCCAAAGAAAAGTTACGTTTAGAAATATGATTTGGTTCAAGTGTACTTTTACTAAATTGGTATTATTCTTCTGGTATTTGACAACTCTCATCATATTCTCCCCAAATCTGCCTCCTGTTTCACATCCTCAGTTAATGAGTGGCATCGTCTCCTGCCAGTTGCCTAAAAGCTATCTTCAGCTTCTTTTACTTGCCATTTAACCAGCTAGTGATTACCACCATGTGGTTCTACCTTCACTGTGTCACTCAAATTTATCTCTCATACTTAAGATGTTTTGTGTCTCTTACCTAAACTGTTAATAACACCTCTTCACTGTCTCTCTTTCCCCATTTGTTTAATCCAATGGGTTATCTATACGTCTGTTTAAATTATCCTTCTAAGGCTTCACTCTGACTACAGTTGGTATCCTTGAGTTCTGCATCTGAGGATTCAACAAACAGGGTTGGAAAAAACATCTGAAAAAAATTGGTACACATTACATCTTTAAGAACATTTTACTGTCAACCTGAAATGGCTTTTCCCATTTCTCTGCCACCCCAACTATCTACTTGTCGAAATTTTTTTATATCCTAATTCAAAGTACAACTTTACCACTATCTTCTTCCCCAAATATCTAAACTTAAAGAGTTCTCTTACTCCCTTCTCTCTTATAATGTTTCATTTTATCTCTGCCATGCAGCCCAGACTTCTTATGTACTGTGTTATGACTGTCGATGCACATGGTATCCTGGTTAGATAAAAGGATTTTTGAACCTGAGGCTATGTTTTCATCATTTTTGAATCCTCTGTGGTGACTAGCACAGTCAGATGTTCAATAAAATTTGGTGAATAAAAAGAAAATACATAAAAAAATAAAGAAGAATGGATTCAAGTAGTGAATTTTCTTTTAGGAAAATTTATGGCATTCTTGGAGCTTTACTGCAGAAAAAGCTTTAGGGTGTGAGGGCTATACTTTCTTTTTTGTTGTGGGCAATGGGCTGATGCCTCCATCTACCAAGTAAAGGGATTTATTTAACAAACAATTTTTGAGTGTGATCACATACCAGATTTGCTGGGATTTAACAAATAAGAAATTATGCCTGCCTCTAAAGAATTCTTTGAGTTTTTCTAGCAAACCATGCTCCTACCTTCCTGTGTGCTTTTCCAGAAGCTTTTGCCAACCCCACTTCCTTCCTTACCACTACCTTTTCTAGTTAACTTTCATCCCCAGTTCAATCGTCACTGCCTCAGGGTACTTCCTACAAATACCACGGCCAGCTTCATCCCTTTCCTGCCTTCGCATATAGAACATCTTTGATGCTTATTTATTTTTTTTTATTTCCATCTCTGTGAATATCAGTGTCTCTTACTAGAGGATATGCTCAATGGGAGAAGGAAATGCGTGAGGTTGTGTCAGCATTTCATCCTTTCATCTTAGTACATAGTTTGTCACTGAATGGAAACAATAAATTTCTGTAGACTGAATAAATGAGTAAGGGAATGAAATTCCCAGCATAGGTTGAGAAATAGGGTCAGAATTATATATATATATATATATATATATATATATATATATGTGTGTGTGTGTGTGTGTGTGTGTGTGTGTGTGTGTGTGTGTGTCTATATATATATATACACACATATATATGTATATATATATACATATATATATGTCAAACTCCCAGCTTTTCACTGATAAATAATTCCTTCCCCTCCAGTTAGGCTTGTTATAATTTAGTAGAAAAGGCAGAGATGATGGGGATTTCATCAGTTTAGGGAAAGGAAAATATGGGTAGGAGGCTGTTTTTTAGTTCTGAGAAAAGTAGAGTGGCATCTCACTTACATTTATATAATGAGTATGCACAGACCCTGACAAAAATTACATTTTTAATTTACTAACTTAAATGTTAAAAGCTACATTTCCTGTTTCTGTTTGTGGTTTACAGTTTCCTTGATGTAATTTGGATATGGATTGCTGACACGTGTTCCCGTTTTATCTTGTTTCCTGGATTATAAAACTAGTCCTCTCATTGAATAAAAGTATTTCTAGTACTGTTGTCTCACCTTCAAAATATAAAATATGTAAGTGTATGTGTGCTTGATAATTGCTTAAATGTAGCACGTGCGAAGACATTTTTATGCATGCACATCATATATATTTTGAAGCCACCTCCGTGAATGTTTAACTCTTGTTATTTAAGGCTCAACTCAGATATTACCTTCTCCAGAAATCTTCCCTGCCACTCCTGCTACCTGTATTCCATAGTACCTTATACTTACCTTTAGTTGTCTCTGTTCCACATATGATATTGTGTGACCATCATCTTGTGCTAGATTCTGAGGTCTTCAAAACCTAGTACAGGGAGGGCCTCTCACACAGCAGGAGCTCAGTAAACACGAGTCAGGTGATGTTAAATGTGTTTCTATAAAAAAAAATCACAGTACAATCTGCATATCTGTATCTATATATCTCTCCCCTCACTTATATGGATTCATCCACTCATGTACTCATTTGATTTTCAAAAATATCTGTTAGGTATCTACTATATACCAGGCTTTGTGCTTGGAAGGAAGAACCATTAATACAGTAAGTGCTTGCTATATCAACTCCAAGATACTGAAAGTCCATCCATGATACAAAAGACTTCTATTCTAAGTCATGTTTAATAAATACAGAGTAGCACATCAGGTTCTGCATTGCAGAAATTCTCAGAAACCTTCACCGTTTTGGTGAACTTTATATGAATCTGCAAGAGGCCCATCAATACAGAAATCCTTACACGTCAATGACTATGGTGTGCTTTCCACAAGGATGTTGGTTAACGTCTGGATTAACATTATTATCCTGCACTATATAGTTTAGGTAATGCTGGTATGTAATTCCGGACACCACGAGTTGAATTTGTGTTCACTCAAGATCTAAAAACAACACTCCTGGCTTAACCTCCTTATTACTTGAGTAATCAGCTCCAGGTGTAGAGACCACAGGGCAAGGAGGCGGAGCCTTCATCTGGCTTGGCCTCTGAGGTGTGGAAACAGGCTCTTCTCAGTGGAGTTCACGTTACCCATTTGCTCTCAGAAAGCACTGCACACTGGAGGTTAGGCAAATTTAAGTGACTTGTTTTTAGCTCTCCTATTCAGGGTGACAAGAGCTTTGATCCTGACATGTGGGGGGAAATGCACAATAAGTGGGTGTACCTAATCTTTGGAACAACTTTTGTGACATATGAGAGCACTGACTGA
>PVKZ01003226.1:105681-149356 GCA_004027375.1 Macroglossus sobrinus
AAAAAAAAAAAAAAAAAAAAAAAAAAAAAAAAAAAAAAAAAAAAAAAAAAAAAAAAAAAAAAAAAAAAAAAAAAAAAAAAAAAAAAAAAAAAAAAAAAAAAAAAAAAAAAAAAAAAAAAAAGAAGAAAAAAAGAAAGAAAAAAGAAAAGAAAAAAAAATTAAGGAAATAAAAATCCTGGAAGAAGGATCTTTTGGAACCAAAAATGAATGGTTATTTTCATGAAGCTGTTAGTAGAATCACAGTAAAAAAGAACCCTAAAGTGTGTTTAGTCCAACTCAGATGCCTCAAATCTTTTCTGGAATGAGGCAAGATACAACCAGGTCCAAGCTCTTTATCTCAAAGCAGTAAACTGCAACCCAGTCGATTTTAGAGCCTTGTTCAAGACTTCACAGCTGGCCATAAACTCTGGGGTCTCTTTTACCCAGTTGTTTTAGGCCTTTCTTTATAATGCAGAAAACCTCAAATCTGCAATTTCTGGGCAACCAGAACAATGAGACTATGTTTAAATCTGTTTCCTTCTAAAGGAGTTGTTAATTATAAGCTCTCAGCTTTATAAGCCTTTGATATTTAGATTTTAAATAAAAAACCACCCTGAGTAGTCTACCACAGTACCTGAAAATTTTAGAACCGTTAAGAAATACCGTATCATGTCCAAAAATGAAGTTTCTAAAGTTCTCATCCTGAAACAAATGGTTGCCATGTTACCCAGCTCCGGAGGCGCGTGAGGCCAGACAGTTCTGGAGTTCTGATTCTGTGTGTTTGCCTTCGGTGGCAGAATGACTTCTATTCAAACTATAGCTCCCCTACTTAGCTGTGTAAACTTGAAAAAATTACTCTTCTTTGAGTCTTATTTTCCTCATCTGAACAATAATGGGAATGACACTAACATCTCAGAGTTATTATATAATCAAGATAGCATATGAAAACAACTAGAAAAAATCCTTGCCACATAGTAAGAGTTTAATAAAATTTCCTTTTTTCCTCCTCCTTAGACAACAATTTTCATTAGTGTTCCTTTCTCCTTTTGATCTTTCATTTCTCTCTTTTTTTTTCCTCTCCACTCAGCAGACCAAGGTCTGAAACACTTAATGCAAAAAACAAAAAATTTTACTTCTCTAAAATGAATTTTAACCCACTCATTTGTTGGCTTTTATACAACTTTAAGATTTTTTTTCTATGAATTGGCAGCCTTCTTTTTTAGATATATAGCAGGTAAAACTGTTTTAACTGCCCAGTATGGTCTGACTTCCAGAAGAATGCAATTTCATGTCTGACAAAACAAGTGCTTTGGAAAGTCTAAAATGAGGTAGGTGAGTCATGGGGTAGAAAGAGCATGGTATCGTCACCAGAGAGACTCGAGTCCTGGCTCTACTGTGTTCTGGTTGACTCTTAGTGGACACACCAATTTCTTCATTTGTAAAAGTAAAAGAACTCCCCTGCTGCCAACCTCACACGGCTGCTGTTTGGGATGGATAAAAATAACAGAAGGGAAAGACCATTGGGAATTTTAGAAAACTCTTTATATCTGAGTCCCTGTTATCAGTTCTGAACATTAGAAGGAGATATTCAGATTTTTACCATGGCAGACATCAACTTAGTCACCTGAGTCCTGGTGAAAACACTTCTCTTCCCCCCTTATTGCAGCCACCCCAGCCACATTGCCATCATCCTGTGCTTATCGTCAGAGTCATTTATCTATCTTTCATCCACTCTCACTCTTCTATGTTTTTTCCATGGAACAGTCAGTGTGAGATCATGTCACTTGTCTGCTAAGAAGCTTTAAAAAATCTGACCTCAGCATATTGCGCTCCACAGGGTCCTATAAGATCTGCCTTCTGTCTGTTCTCATGACTTCTTGCTGAACTTCTATCTTTCTTTCTTATTACACTAAACACTGGAATTTTGTTTCTCAACCAAGACAGGCTTGTTCCCACTTCATGATAATTACTTGTCACTCTTTATTTTGCCTAAAGCATTCTTCTCCATGGGTAGTTTCTTCTCGCGATTGAAGTCACCTTCACTGAGACACCTCTTCCATCGATGCTACCTGAAGTGACATCGTCATCTCTCAGTCACTCTCTATCACATTATTCGGCAATTTTTCTCAAAGCTCTATTATCATTGGAAATTGTTATATTTATTTATTTGTTTATTTGAACGTGATCTCTCTCAGAACCTAGAATATAAATACTATCCAAAGAGGAGAGACACAGTCTGTATCTCAGACCCTAGAACAGCGCTTATAGAAAGGTAACAATAAATAAAATAGAATACGTGTATCTATAAAATAATGGTACTAAATGCTCAACCTTTGCAACTCTTTTACCGGCTTACCCAAAATCGAAGGGTAATACAGGTCACAGAGGACATCAAGAGTTTAAAGAATGACTCATTTGTAATTCAAATTTAAAATGTACTTTATTTTTTCCCCTCTCTGCTCTGCATTTTCACAAATCAAGAACTTACCCCTATGAGTTAGACCCAAGAAAATGTTTTAAAATGTATGGCTTTGTTATTTACAGACTATAAAACTAGAATTTCCTTTCTTGAAAAACATGTTTTAATCAACATTGCATGGATGTGTATTTAAGCACACGAACCAGGGTTTTTAAAACTTTACTTTCTTGGATAGCTGACATTTGTTTGTGTCTGAGTCTCTGGAGAAGACAGTGTAAGAAAGGAAAACACACTCATTCTACATGTAGTGATGACCACAGCTATTGCTTGTCCAATTTTCAGCCCCACCCAAGAGAAGTCCCACCCAGTAGAACCAAGAATCTAGGCACTGGATGATGATTTGGGGCCAGTAATATAGTCTTTCCCAAGTAGATTTTTGGCAGAAGAAACATAAGTAGGAATTAGGGAGTGTAAAGAGGTCTGAAAACTTCCATTTACCTTCCAGGATCCTGACCAAGGCTGCTTATGTTACTGTGACCCTGTTAGATGGATTCCTTCCAAATTATCCAGAATTTTTCTTCTGAGCATAAAGATCTGATATCTCACTGCATGGATAGAAGCCCAGCCTGGGCAAGGGCCAGTTAAGAAAGCAGCTCCATAAGAATGATACCATCTGGCAGGAGACAAATCTGATGATGCCGTAGGTATTATCTATCTTTCCTTTTCATGCTTGAGTCACTCCCTTCATAGACCAGACATGGGCAGTCTACAAAACTAGGACTGGGTGAAAATGTGTATATAAACATTGAAATATTTCTTCAGAGTTGATCTAACCCAGCTGAACTTCTGGAGTCAAATAAATATGAGTCTTTATAGCTATAGCCTCATCCTTTCTCTCTCTCTCTCTCTCTCTCTCTTTTTGCAAATGAGAACATAGGGACCATTTTTTTTTTTTACTCTAAACCCACTGATAAAGTCATTTTGTTTCCTATTTAAACTAAGTTGAAAGATGTGAATGATACAGCATATGAAGGCTTAAATTTGGAGTAAAAATTAGTAGATGATCACTTTAATGCAACTAGTATCAAGCTATGTACTTGGTTAATTTCTTTAAGTTCCAGTCGAGGTGTCACATTACCCTACGAAAAGCCCAGGGAAAGTAACAACCTCCCGTGTGAGACTTTCTAGTAGTCAGTAAGCAAGAGTCTGACTTCATCCTTTATTTCCAAATGACACTTGAATTTTCCAGAAAAAACAATACTCTTAATACACTATATTTAGTTATTTAAAATTTCTCACTCCCTCTAGCAGGCTGTGATCTGCACAAGGAGGAAGAGCACATCTTACTCATCTTTGTAAACATATCACACCAACATGAGATGCCTACTGATTCATCAAAACTTGGTGACCAAGTGAGTAAAAAACTGATCTTTTTATTTATTATAATTTAGAGAAAAAAAAATCCCATAGGTTAATAAAAAGTAAATGCTGGTTGAGAGCATACAAAAGGACAAGTGGTTTTGAATACAAGATTTCATTTAACACTAAGCAAGTTTATAAATTAAGTATTAAGAACCCCATTTTAGCAATGGGGGAATTGGGACTCAGAAGTATAAGTTTTTCCAAAGTCCGTTAGCACATGAAAGCGCAACTGAAAATATGTTTATTCTCTTCAAGTCTGATGCTCTTTCCAGTGTCTCAAAACCTCTTTATAATTGTCTTCTTCTACAAATTCTAATGGCATTGAATTAAATTATATCTCAATAAACACATTGTTGCAGGTGTTAAAATAATAGAGTCCATTTATATTAGATATCTGTATATCTAACATATATGCAGCTTAGAGAATCTCAAAGACTAGTGCTTCTAGGATAGGAATGTTTAAAAGCATGGGTTTGGGGCTGAAGATGTAAATTAGAACCCCAACTCTGCCATTTACAAGATGGGTGACCCTGGGCAGGTTGTATAGACTCAAAGAACGTTGCTGCTAAAGAAGATTTGTGCTAGGAGTAGAAGTCCATATGGAGGTAGGTGGGACTAGAGAGATTGTGCAGGCATGGTTATTTGTCATGCCCACATCCTCTTGTATTTCAGAGGAATAAACTGAGAATCTTGAGGACCCTTGATTTGAACAGGGAAGCCAAGCAAGCCGGTGCCATGGCCTGGACCTGAATTCAGGTGTCTTAAAAATGCAAATCCAACAATCCTTTCTACCCAGCTAGTCAGGTATAAACAAGATAACTCAGAAGCACAGCAAACCAAACCTGGGCAGGAAAACCGTGGTGGAGCAAGATGGCTTAATCGAGTCTCTTCTTTCTCATTTCAGAAATAAGTCAAGATTCCTTTCCCAGATGAATTAAATCCTTTTCCTAAAGAGGATTTGATACTAGAGTTCTTAAAAGCATGATGAGAATAACCTTTAGCTGTTGTCCACAAACGTTTTTTGGAGCCAATATTATTTAAAATCAAGCTTTTCATTTTAAGCTAATTGTTGATTTGCATGCCATTGTAGGAAACAATACAGAGAGAGTCTGTACCCTTTGTCCTGTTTGCCTCATTCCCCGAATGGTCACAACTTGCAAAACTATATTAAATATCACGATCAGGAAATGGACATTAATGCAATCCACCAGTCTTACTCAGCTCTCCACAGTTTTGCTCGTGTGTGTGTGTGTGTGTGTGTGTGTGTGTGTGTGTGTGTGTGCATGTGTGTGAGTTCACGGGTCCACAATCTCAGTCAAGATACAAGACAATTCCGTCACTGCAAGAGTCCCTAGTGTTCACCTTTTATAACCACACTCATCTACCTCCTACACTAACCACTTCCCTCAACTGTGGCGAATACTCAGGTTGCTGCACGAAGAAGAGACTGCAGCAGGACAAGTATAGAAGCAGGACAGCAAGTGAGGAGCTGTTGGCAGCAATCTAGCTGACAAGTGAGGCTGGTCAGATTACGATGTTCAAATCAGAGCGGGGGAAACTGGATTTTGAATAAAATTGGAAGTAGAATCAATAGTATTTCCTGGCATATCAGATGAGGACTGTGAGAGAAAGGGAGGAGTCGAGGGTGATCTCAAGATTTTGTTACACGTAACTAGAAGGATGGAGTTGCTGTCAGTGGAGATGTAGGACTGTGGGAAGATTCAGCTTTGGAGAGAAGATCGGACGCGTTGATTTGGAGATTCCTATTAGACATCCAGGTAGAGATATTTGGTGGGCAGCTGGGGTTTAGGAAACTAGTCAAAGCTGGGAACATAAATTTGGGCATTATCAGCATATGGACTGTATTTAAAGCCTTGGGCCTGGATAAGATCCAGTAGTGAAATGAAAGCAGTTCATGAAGAGAGAGAACAGAGGATGAAGGTCTGGACCTCAGAACATTCCAGTGTTAACTGGTCAGAGAAAAAAAGTGACCAGTTAAGAAGGCTGAGATCTCGTTTCTTTTCCTGACTTAACTATACATTCAATTCTCTACCTGATTATCTTTCACATACATGCATCCTACTTTCCTGATGTGTTCATTCATTGCTTCCTACAGAAGACTGAAACTTAATTTAAGGAAAACCACTATGTTCTCTTTTTTTGCCAGGGTACATGTCTCAGTCTGGATCTAATCAAGAATGCAACCACACAGTAACTTTCACAGGGGAAGTTTAATGTAAATAATGATTAACTATAACTGGGACTGGAATAATAAAAGATAGGCTAGTAAGAATTAAATAAAATTGTAAAATGTGTAAAAATGGTAGAATACAGCCTCTTGTCCTACAGCTGAGAAAGAGAGAGCCCAAAAGAGCACACACCCCTCTTCTCCCACCAGGCTGGGGTTCTCATCTTATTGGAGAGGTCGTGGCTGGGTCTCACCAAATGGCCAAGAAGTTACTATGATGTCACACCTCAGAACTTGCTGAAAATCCCCATTCTAGAACTGGGTGGAAATCGGTCCTCTAAGGTGCTCTGGGAGGCTGTTCACAAGGAAGCATCTCACCAACAGCGTCCACTATGAAACCCCTCAATGAGCATGTGTGGAAAAGCTGCTAGATGACTGGCCTTGCTGGCTGGCTGGTGACATTGGAGCCGGTCACAGGAGAAGCTGTCAAATCCAGAAGGAAGGAGGCTGGTGCTGGAGAAATGACATGAACTGCAGCAGCCGAATGCTGGAGAAGTTGTGGCCACTGGCATTGGAGAAGAGGGTCACTGAAGACGTCTGACACTGGAGGAGTCCTGGGAGGACTCTTCCAAGAGAAACATGCCACAGCCAGGAAGCAAAAGAAAGGGCTGTACGGAGCAACAGCACCCCTGACCCACAAAGCTGACACATCCTGCCAATGGGCAGAGAAAGGAGACTTCGAGGGCCTTAGATTCATGCTCACAAAGCAAGAGAATGTGTGAATTGGGAGCCGATCGCCAAAGAATCAGTAGCTAGCACCGTTATCTCGCGTAGGTCCAATGCTGAGTATATTGAGTGCTGATATTGACTGTTTCAAATTGACATTAAAAAACAGAAAAAGAGAAGAAGAGGAAGAAGTAGAAAGGAAGAAAAGAGGAAGGAAGACAGCATCTGGAGGGAGGAAGTTGATAAGAGGGTGAGAAAAAGGAGAAGAATGTTGGTCTTTAAGCTGTAGATTGCTCACCACAAATAATAATAGGACTCCGAATATTATTCTTGCCTCTTCTTAAGCAGTACTATTATTCTCTCTCACTGTCATATTTTTGAGTAATTGCCCTGACATTTTAGAATTTTAAAAAGTCCTATGAGATTTTTAGTTGGGAATCAGGGAAAGATATGAGAGCTTTACTCTACCTGCTGTGTTTTCTAATTTGTAATCCTCTTCCATTTTAAGAAAACGCCTTTGCAGGAAGGAAGTGCTAATATATCAATCACAGAAGCATAATAATTTCAGAGCCAAAAGAAACATTGAGAATTGTGGGGTCCAACACCTACATTTCAGAAAAGAAAGCAAAACGAAAATTGATGCTCAGACAAGAAAAGGGGCTTGCAAAGGATATTTTTTAATCATAGGTCTTTATTAGTTATGTGGAGAATCGAGAATTAAAGGCCAATGTAACCTATAAAAATCCATTTTTCGTACATGAGATTCTTCAAGTCAATGTGTGCCAGGCTCTTTTGTGGGCCTAAGTCATGACTGGTGCACCCTGAAGATGAGCTGTATATCAGGGGTCACTCCAGAAGCAATGTACACTCAGCCAGTTCTTTGAATAAGAAACCAAATGATCTGGTCTACGTGTAGCAGAAACCGAGCCAGTTGAAAGCCATGGAGGTGTGGTCTGAGGGAGAGGCTAACACTATCTCACTTAACTCCTACAGACAAGAGCTACGATTGTTCAGAGCTCACTGCTTAGGCAAATGGGTTTCTTAAAGATACTTAACCTCCTGTTTTCATTTTTGGGGAAAAGAAATTTCTCAAATTAAAAAAAAAAAAAAGTAAGAAGCCATAAGCCATGTACACAGCCTTCTGGAAGCATAGAAGAGAACATGGCATTCTGGAACACCTAATTGAGTACCCAGAGCTTCTTACAGCACAGAGGAGGGTTCCTGGCACCCTTCCCCCATCACGAAGCTTGCGTTCAAACTTTAGGCTCTCCCAGGGCTGGCAATAATGGTTTTCATTTAAGCCTGGCTGGGCCCCCCAAGTTGAAGGCTTAGAGATCGCTTCTGAATCAGCTTTGTCATACAATACTTGAGGTGCCAAATTTAAGCAAGAAAAAAAAAAAAAGAAAAAAGAAAAGAAAAACAAGAAACTCCCTTGAAGTCCAGAAAAACTTGGCTCAAGCCTAAGCACATAATAAAAAATAACAAAGAGGAAAAAAGTGTGTGTGTTCTTACGTTCTTATAAAATATATCATTAGACGTCAGTGTCAAACCTCAGTCACAGCTGTTGGTAGATAAATCCGAGAAAGAGCTGGGGGGTAAATAAATGCCTAGGTTGGGATTATTCGAATCCAATTGCTGCTTGACAAAGCTGTGGATTTCGACACCCAGGCTAATTACCCAGGCAGGGCAGCCGAACGCTGGCTATCTACAACTGGATCCCACATTCAGTGCAGTAACTTAAGCCACCCTGGGTGTCCAGCCTCCACCATCAACCCACACTCAGAACAGGCTGTCCTTAAGGCTTAGTCTATGGAACCCAAGAGGAAAGAGAAGACAAAGAAGAATTTTTGTCTGCCCTTTTAAACTCCAGCTGAGCTCAGGCCTCAAAAGGCACATGAGAGATGCCTGTAGTCCTGATCTTGACCTATTTTGCAATTCAGTCTCCGGGATTTGAAGGGTTTTAAATCAGTGTCTCTACCCTGTTTGAAGAGTGTCATGGAAGCCTCCAAACAAAGTTGTATTTCATTTCCACTCAAGCCTGTGGGGATGTGGGGTGAGCCTCTTTCGTCTGTGCCTGATTCCTGCCCTTAAGTTTAAATGGCATTGAGCCAGCTCTCTGATGTTTGACAGGTTTAATGATAAAACTCGATTTAGATGTGGGGTGTAGAGGCTTTGAATGCAAGCTATAGAATTGGATTGCCTTCAGTCTGAAAATTATATAAGTTCAGTCTAACCAGTTAAACCCTAAGACTGTTTCCCCATCTAAAATACAGAGATAAGAAAAACAGCAAACATTTATGGAATTCTTACATGCTTTCAAGTCCTGTAATATTCACATTTCTATGAAGTATTCTTATCATAATAATCACTCTTATTTTATTGAGAATAATAGAGCAGAGTGATTAAGTAACATGCCCCAATGGGCAAAGATTTAAATCCAGTGACTAAATGCCTAATTATTATGATATATTGTTTCTCCAACTTTGATAGAAAAGAATAGTCCTTAACTCGGAAATGAGCCCTACACAAGCATGTTTTAGCACCGTGCCTGGATCATAGTAAACACTTAATAAATGCTAATTATAATTATTATTGATAAGGGTGATGAGAAAATGACCGTTGTGAGAATATGATGGTGGTAAAGTTTGATAATGATAAAGTTTGAGGAAATGTATATTTCCATCATTCTTAAGCCAGTGTCACCTCTGGAGGTCAGGAACCAAGAGAGTGGAGTTTTTTAGTTGTTGTTTGTTGTTGTTGTTGTTGTTGTTGTTGTTGTTGTTGTTGTTGAGCTGATAAAAATAGAATGAAACTCTCACTTCTTTGAAAATAAAGCTCTCCTTCTGACCCCACCACTGTTGAGTGACAGTGAACAGGAAAGAAAAAAGAAAAAAAAAAAGGAAACGAGTCAAAATCAGGATTTCTTTACCTTCTTTCTTCAAATTTGACTTACACCTCAGGCCCTGTACTAGGTGATTCCCATGACAAATTTGCTGCTTGGGTGTTATTTTACAATTTGACAGTTAAGAAATTTGAGCATTAAAGAGGCTAAGGAACTTGCTGAACTACCATACGCAGAAATTTCTGAGCCAGGAATTAATCCAGGCCTATGGTGCCACGCTGCTGTGGTGCTGCTCAGTAATTAGATGCAGGAAATAACTGAAATAAACTACATCGTGTCCCAACGTAAGAAGCACCCCTGTTTCTTCACAGAATTCTTTGATTCAACCAACATTTATCGAGTATCTTATAGATGTGAGGCCTGGGTGCCTGATAGCTTCCAAAGGTCCTTCGTAGCAGGCATCAGAAGGTGTCTGGTCAGTTGCAAGCAGGGTTCTGGTCAGTAATAGCAGCAGGCAGCTGTTCAGGAAGACATTAAACAAGGACCCAGATTCATAATTCCGAACAGTTGGCAATCCGTTGTTTTAAATATCTTTCAATTCCCTTTTAGTTCTCTGTAGGTAAAAATAGCTCAGTTGCCAAGAAACCTAGGACTGATAAGTTTTCACTAAACAGATGCACAAATTTGTTGTGAAATGAAACTCCAAACGGTTGCTCTTTCAAACTCCAACTTATGTTTGCACAATATAAGATGGGTCCATCATAATACCCTAAAGATGTGTTTTCATATGTAGATAACATAAATTGAGAAAATTGCAGAAAGTATAGGGACTAAACACTGTCCCTATTATTCTCATTTCAGAGTCACGATCTCCTATGTTCCACCAGAGACTGAGCAAGTCAACATTTGTTGAGAAAATCGTTTCTGAGACAAAGCTATTATATTTCTAAGTGAGCTAAACCCAAGGCACACAGTGTATAGGAATAATTCATTTAAGAATTACAGGTTTTTATGAGCTGAATTATATTCCCTCAAAAAAAAAATAGGTTGAAGTCCTAAACCTCAGTAGCTTGGAATGTGATTTTATTTGGAAACAGGGTCATTGAAGGTGTAATTAAGTTCACAGGAGGTGGTTTTGGAGTAGAGTGGGCCCTTGATCCAATGTAAGCGGTGTTCTCATAAGATGAGGAGGACACAAGGAGAAGATGGCCATGTGACAATAGAGGCAGAGATTGCAGTTTACCAGCCAAGAAATGACTAGAATTGCTAGCAATCATGAGAAGCTAGAAAAACAAGAAGCATCCCCTCCAGAGCCATTAGAGAGAACACGATCCTGCCAACACCTTGATTTCAGACCTCTGGCCTCTACAGTTGAGGCAGAATATATTTCTATTGTTTTAACCTCTCGGTGTTTATTACCTTGTTACAGCAGCCCTAGGAAATGTGTAGGTTATTTTGAGAATAAAGCCTGACAACTTAAAATAGAAGAAAACTCTGTCCTGGGATAGAGATTATTCAACACCTTATCAATCTTTTCATTTGCCTTATGTATTTTCCTTGAATCGTTAGTGCTTAACAAGTGTTGAATGAATGAATGAATGAATGAATGGATGAATATATTTAGATAAGTTGATGGACCCATCTCCATGCCTGCCCTCCCCGGCTCTCCGGCTCCCCGCTCTCCTGGAAAACGTTTCCTGATCCTTCTTGCTGCACTTTGTAACTTCTTCAGGACATCAATTTATCTCCTTGAGAAGAATTGCTATACTGACCTCTGAATTCTCAGAAATGGTTAACCATGCTTTGTACAAAGTAAGCACTCAATTGCCCAATAAATATCCATGGGATGAATTGAAATAGTCACATTTTCACTGCTACCTTCATTGTCATATTCTCAGAAAAGTCTTGAAGACCTAGTGTTTGGCAAAGAGTTCTTTCATATGATACCAAAATCGTCGTCTTTAAAAAGAAAAACTGAGAAATTGGATTTCATCAAAAGTAAAAACAATTTACCCTAGAAAGACCATATTAAGAGGCTGAAAATACAAGCCACAGACTAGGAGAAAGTATTTGTAAACTTCATATCTGTCAAAGGACTAGTACTTAGAATACAAAAAACACACAGTACTCAACAGTAAGAAAATAATACAACTAGAAAATGGACAAAAAACATCAATAGAAGAGAATATATTTCACCAAAAAGGATATTCAGATGGCAAATAAGCACATGAAAACTGGCTCAATATCACTTGCCATTAAGGAAATGTAAATTAAGACCACAATGAGATATCCCTACATACTTTTTTAGAAAGAACTAAAATAAAACAATGACAAATGCAATGCAGATGCAGAGAAACTGGATATCTCATACATAGATGGTGGAAATATAAAATCAGAAAACTTTTTAGGGAAACTTGTTTTGCAGTTTCCCAAAACAAAAATTGAATATATACTTGCCATGCTACCTAGCAATTGTTCTCCTGGGCATTTATTCCAGAGAAATGAAAAATAATGTCCACACAAAAACCAGTACATATTCATATCAGCTTTATTCAAAATAGTTTTGAACTAGAAATAACCCAAATGGGTGAATAATTAAAGAAATTGGTACATCCATACTATGGAATATTATTCAGCAATTAAAACAAAACTATTGAGATATGTAACAACTTGGAAGAATCTCAAGAGAATTTTGCTCAGTGGGAAAAATAGTCATTCTGAAAAGGTCAAATGCTATGTTATTTTGTTTATATAACATTCTCTAAATGACAAAATTATAGAGATGCAGACCACAGCAGCAGTTTTCAGGGTTACGGGATGGTAGCTAGGAGGAGTGACGTGATTATAAAGAGATCTTCAAGGTGATGGACTAGTTCAGTATCTTGACTGCAGTGATGGTTGCATATATCCACACGATAAATATGACATAGAACTATACATACACATTGTACCAATGTCGATGTCTTGTTTTCATGTATCATGCTATGTAAGATATAACCATTGGGAAAATTAGATCAAGGGTCTTTCTGCACTATTTTTGCAACTTTCTGCAGATTAATACTTATTTTAATATAAAGAGTTAAAATTCATCCAAAAATTATGGTTGCATTTTAGGAGATTTTCATACTCTGTGCATCATTATTCCATTTTGTCACACTCACATAGACCTTGATGTAGCACTTTCTTTTCCCTAAATGTAAGCATCCATTCTAGCCTGTCTCTTCCGTTCCTTCCTCTATAGAAGTTACTAAGTAATGACTTCCCTGCCATAACAACAATGGCACAGTGCTTCTCAAACCAGAATTACTTCAAGGGCTTTTTAAAACACAGATTCCCTTCCCCAAATCCAGATATTTTGATTCAGAGAGTCTGGACAAGGCCAGTCATAGACATTTCTAAGAAGTGCTCAGGTGCCACTGGTGTAGTGTTTTGAGTACGGTTTGATAGTCAAAACATCTGAAACCTAGTCTCCACCTTGTACGATATTCATCCAGATACTTAATCTCTGAGCTTTGGTCCCCCAAAATATTAGGTACCCAGTGCATGAGATTATTATGAAATAAATAAAATACAGCAAGCTATTGAAGTAAGAACTGGGAAAGCTCAGTATATTACAGTTTATGATTATCATTATTGTTTTTATTAGCTTGTTTGGAATGTCACCTCAGCATATACAGGGTTTGTCAGTGCATCTCTCTTAATAAAAATATTAGTATATCCCCAACCCACATTTGCATTATAATTGTCCCTGTACTGGGTAAATATGGTTTCACATGTGTGTGTGTGTGTGTGTGTGTGTGTGTGTGTGTGTGTGTGTGTATTGCAGGGTAGTAGTAGTGATAAGGAAGAAGTCATTTGTTCCCATGGTTAATTAGTTTTCAAGCCTGTGATGTTTCTTTCCATGAAACGAACTGACCTTCTATCTACCCTTCAAGGCTCACATCATGTGAGCATAATGAACTCCATGATACCTCCCCCCAAAATACCTTTAAGCACTCTATCTTTTAATATCCAGAGCATCGACAACCAGTACTATATGTTTTGACCAAATTGAAGAATATTGGTCATGTATATTGAGTTTTACCCAAATCAGACTCTTCATTTACCTCCTACCATGATATCCCACTGGGCATATAGTAAAAACTTAATAAATTTCTGCTGATTAATTGAAAGTTACTTGTTTGAGAGGGAAAATTAAAAATACTGGGGCTATTTTTAATGATTTATTGAATATCTACTATGAATTTGAATATCTACTATGCCAAACTCATAGTATGAAGTATGAAATATTCCCCATACTTCTAGTTCTGCCACTATAAAACAGTGTCAGTCGTGTATAACTTACAAAGTTGTCATGATTATGAAATAAATAGTATATGTAAATTTATTCCCTAAATCTAACTAAATATGGCAGATGCTCAAAAAACGTTAGTCCCTTTTACTGGGACCCGGTCATTTGGGGAGAAGCAGACATCTTTCCTAAGGAAACATACAGGCATTTGGAATTTCGTTTGACACTGAGTGGGTGACTAGCTTTGAGGGCCAAGCGTGCTTCTCTGTCTCTTGTTTAAGAATTTCCCGAAGTTCCTCAGTTGGGGCCTTTACCAAGAAAACGGGGATGTGGAGAATTTGTTTAATATTTGTATTCAGGAGGCGGACAGAGAAAACTGTTGATTTATCAGATGTGAGAGGTTGGGGTAAACTAATCAAAGTTGGGGGAAATTAATAACAGTTTAAGCTGGTTTTATCCCTCTGTCGTAGTGATTATGCAGTGTGCGAAATCTCCATGCTTATAAATGAGACGGTTTTAGGGAATATGAGAACATAGCCTCCGGGCTCTGAGAAGCACTGCACCAGGCCAGGATGGGGGGTGGGGGTGTAGCTAAACAGCTGCACGTGTGAGGGGAATTAGCAACTTCAGCTGACTGCCAGCCCAGCGTGAGTCACCAGTGCATCAAGGCTGCCAAGAGGATATTTCGATCTGGAGCTGAATTAACAGGACTGTAGTGTCCAGACCGAAGGGAGTGATCCTCCTGCTGTCTCGACATGAATCAGACCACGCCTAATGCACTGCAGCTCTTGTTTACCCCAGATATCCCGTTTCTTTACAATGTACGATGTGGAGTTTACTGTATTATGGGAGTAGATGGTCTAACATTTGTATTAAAAAAAAAAAAAAACCCTTAATTCTTTACCTTACCTCTGCTCTAGAATTAATCGCACAATTTGTGCTGTTATTTTATATGTGAATGTCTGTATCTTTGAGGGCTAGAAAGGTTTTTTTCTTTTGTCTATCTAATTCTACTGTTTCAAGAAAATAGATCAGCTTCTAGAAGCTGTGTCTACTATATTGAGCTTGAACGTTGTAGTCAAACAGACCTGAATTGGAATCCTGTTTTAAATTATTATTAACAAGAAAAATGAAGCAGCTGCTCCTCTCATGCCCAGTTCTATATTTTGGGGTGAGAATATTTTTCTTCACACTTCTCTGTATTCCCAACCTACCAGACACAGACTCATAGACATATACCATCCTTAACTTTTTTTTGTACAAAGCAGTAAGCATTGCATCCTGGGAATTATATCTCTATAAAAAAAGGCATTTGGGAGGTTAGCTAGGTAGGCTAATACAGAAATGGTAACATCCCTTATCTTTGGTAAGATAAGATACTGGAGATTTTAGGCAGAGTGATAAAGAATCAGGTCCTAGGGATCAAGGACAATCTCTTTTCAAGACAGCAGAGTTAAAGCAGATGAATTCACGCCTGGAAATGAGGTCAAATATAAGACCTATCAAATTATCCTCCCACCCTTTTTTCCCACTCCAGCTATTTATCTGAACACAAGATTGAACTACTAGCCAAATGAGCAGTAAGAGAAGCCCAGGGCAATTCACCTGGAGATTTGTTGGGAAATATCATGTCTAAATACATCACTCTTTAAAAAAAACCAAACAAACAGTTTTTACATCAGACATCATGGGACCAATAAATATACGAAAAGGAAAGATTATGGGTTTCTGAAGACTCAGAAGAGGAACCCACCTCTAAAATGTATTCTATATTGGAAGCAAATGAAATTACAAAATAAAATATATTAAAACAGCATCTGAGAGATGCTTTATAAAATAGGGGCAAAAATTCTAGGCAATAACATCTAAGAAAAAAACGACAGAATGAGGGGAAAAAAGACCGTACACTTAGATAATAAAGGAAAGGAGGTGAAATACGCAAAGAAAAGAACGATAGTTGTGTTAAAACTATAGAAACAGTGAAGAGTAAAATAAACATTCAGGATTTTTTTTTTTTTTTTTTTTGGTCAGAGAGGTTCTGATGAGGATAAATCAGTGATAAGGAGGATACATATGAGAAAAATTCAAAAAGGAGAAAAAAATGACAAAAAGATGAAAACAATCAAAGTGAAGATGACGGCTCTGCAGCAGGAAGAGCACAGACCCAACCTGAGAATGACAGGCATTAACGAAACCATGCAGAAATCTCGGTGGGGGCCCCGGTGGGAGAGGCCTCACAGCGTCCCCTGCCTCACTTTTCCCTGCCCCATACCTGAACAATAGATTGTCCCCTGAGGCTTGGAACATCCCCTGGCATAGAAAGTTGCCCTGAAACTTATGATGAATGCCCTATGCTCCCTGATCGAAATCCTTCTGGTCTAGCATTCCTTCCAGACGACTCCTGTCATTGTCTCTGGTTGCAAACACCAACCAGGGGGACCATGTTGCCAGAGGAACGGCTCCGTGAAGCGTAACAGACCCCCCGGAGCCGTCATGCAGCCCCTGGAATAATGCCCAGATTTCTCCTTCAGTACTAAGCGGAACTGAGAAAGGAAGGCCGTTTTTGAATGTGTTAACTTGCTGCCTTCTCAGATCACCCCTGCTCTGACAATAAACGCTTATTATAAATATCTCCACTCCTGTGTTGTTCTATTGGCTGAGCAACCATGGGGCCCAGACTTGGTTGCCCTCTGATTTCAACTGCACACAAACTTCGTTTCTTTAATTTTTTTTTTTAATTTCTCTGATTCAAGCTGGTTTTGCCCATTTAATGGTATTGTGACTCACTTGCTTTTCTCCGCCCTTATCCTCTGTATGCCTCCTCCTTTAATCATTAAGCCTTAGGACATAAGATTAACTGAGCCTCAGGTCTATAACCATGAGGACAATAGGTTTCTGTTGGCCTTTCATCTTGGCTTTAGATGTGTTTCAGCCCCAGGCCCAGTGAGGAAGAACAGCAACCCCATCCTTCACAGGACCAGGCCCCAAGTCCAGACAGATAGCACCCTGGCTGATTCCAGAACTGGACACCATGACCAATTATCTCATCCCCCTCTAATCCACCAATCAGTAGCACCCGCTATGGACTCCCTTAGTTTCCATGACTACTGACTTTTTCCCCCAGTCTGTACCCTTCGGAGACACGGGGAGCCAGGCCTTTGGTAGGTCACTTATGTCTCCAGGACTTGCAACTCTAATAAAACTTACTTCATTTGCTTCAAAACCTGCATGTATCTCTTTTTTGGCTGAATATTAGAATATGTGTTGGGGAAGTGTTGAGATTTTGAAAAACAGGCATATGCAAAGTCTTATTGTTCTTTATAAAAGGAAAGACAAATAGCACAAAAATCCAATAACAGGGAAATGGTAAAAGTATGTATGAGTAAATGGTAAAAGCCATTTGAGTACAAAAACATGATAACCTATATGATTATATAACCTATAATTACATTGCGAATATTCATATTATAATATGTATCCAAAGCAAATAGTATTATGGTCATTATGTTTTTTCATTACATAATTTGATATTCTCCAAAATATATCCAAAAGCCTACATTTGATGTATATATAAATTTATATAAATTAGGAAAAAAAGATTGAAGAGGATTTCTAGGTAGGCCATGGTGTTTAGGACAAAACTAGAAAATAGTGACTTCAGGGACCTGAGAGAATAAAGCAGTTTCTTGTGTGTCGATTTTTCACAGCAGTAAGTGAAATAAAAAGCTATGATCGCTTTGTTTGTAGTTTAGACAATTTATAATATTTACGTTTTCTGTGTTTATTTTCATTTTTTATACTTTAATCTTTACTATATCTTGTTTTCCTCCAACTTTACCTGTATATGCATCCTCATCTATTTGCCAAAGACAAACTTAGCACTAAAAAATATCACCAACGAAAAACAATGCAAACAATGCTTTTAAAAAAATGAACATTATTTCCAATGATGTTACAGTCTACATGAGAAAAAAAAGACGGATGTGTAAGAAAAGAATAAAAACACCTTAAAAAAAGTAACAGGTGTGTGGCTTTGATTCTGGGCTCTGATTCTGTTGTTTCCTTTGTCTATCGATCATTTTACAAATACTGCTCTTTTTATTTATCTGGACTTCTCTAAAATTTTTGTTGGTGTATATACATGTTAATTGATCTCATATTTAGTAATATTTCTAAACTCATATTTTATAAATGATTTTGTGTCTTCTAAATAATTATATCACCCGTGACGACTGCAATTTTGTAGCTTTCCAATTCTTAGGCTTTATTTATTTTCTTCTATTGAAAAGGCTAGTACCTGAAATAGAATAGCAAATTAAAAGTGATTAGCATGCTTCTAATATCTCATTAAATAAAAATATTTGCTTTAAAATGTTGCCACTCTGACAAAAACAGAAAGTAACATCAAAATGTCAATGATGCAGCCAGAAAGTGCTTTAAGAGATTGCCAAGGGGAGATTTTTAAGGAGGTTTTTAAGATTTGGATAGGTCTCCTTTACTGGAAGTAAGGTCAGGCTGAGAAGGCAGCCATGGGATTGCTCACACGGGCCTTGGAGGACGAAGAGATAAAGTTGTGAGATAAAGGGTCTAGGTCCCCAGGGGCCTCTCAAGGCTCTAGGCAGGATTCTAGGGAAAGGTCTGGATATAAATGCTTAAACCAAGCTAGCCCTTACAGTTCACAGAGAGATTTAAAAATATCATCTCATTTTTACACTAATGACATAGAGAAACAACATCTAAAAGAAGAAATCCACTTGGAAGCTTAAAGAGAACCCAGTAAGACAACTAATGTTTATTTGAGGTTCACTGCATGCCGAGTGCTCTTCTGAGAGCATTGCATGGATCGACTTATTTCACCTTTGCAACAATTTCATGTGCATACTATTAGTGTTCCTATTGTAGTGATGAGAAAGTTGAATTAAGAAATGTGCCCAGATTTCGCAACTTTTACATATCAGAGAGGAGATTGCTCTTCAGAAAAGAAGTACCTACCCCACACAGGGAAAAGTAGAAAAACCACTGAACCTTGAGATTGTTCTGTAAGAGTCTCCAACCAGGTTCAGTGTAAACTACTATTTTAAAGGGAAGTGATGCTTACAGTCTAATGGGATACTGATCCAGGCAATAGGTAGGAAAAGGTGCCTTCGTTTACAAGCTGGGAGAGAACCCAGAGAAACCTCCCTTGGGACCAGGGACACAGCAGAGAGGGAGTGCAGGAATTTTTCAGGGAGGAACCTAGACAGGCCAGATTCAGAGAAACCGAAAATCAAAAAAGTTTCTCTCAATGATTTTCCTCAATTCGGATTCGTATTTTTATAGCTTTGTCCTGTTTTCTATGAAAATAAATTTAGAAGTGGTTGCATGTGAGTCGTGGAGCATAGCTGACTTTTTATTTGTCTTGAGTGCGTTTTTGTATTCTCTGAAATACTACAATGACATGTATTGCTTTTGTAATGAGAAAGAAATATTATCAAAAATAAATAAGCATGGAACTAAGTGAAGCAAATAAGAAAACAAAATATGTGTAGAAAAAAACAAAAATACGTTTTTCAAAATTTTTTCTATTTTTTCTATATGATCAAATTTTTCCATAAATAGTATATATTGCACTAATAATAGCACAAAAAGTAGATTTTTTTTACATAAAATATTTTTTAAGCTTTAAATGAATCACTATTCCAAAATGCACCCCCTTGTTTAGATAAACATTTCCTTCACTATGCATAGATAAGGTGGACTACAAGTGAGATGAATGCATTTTAGTATGATATGTCGATATGCCCTTTGAACCTAGTCAATATTAGTGGTTGTTTTCAACAAATGGACCTTCCTTTTTTCAGATTCTCAGCGCGCGTGCGCACAAACACACACAGGTTTTATTGACAGATCAGTCTGCTTATAGATTGATCAATGGACTAAAAATAAGAGAACATCTCCTTTTATCGCCCTTTTATATCATAACTAGATTTTTTCCTTAGCATTGAACATAAATATTTCTAAACATATAGAAAAGTAAAAAGATCTTTGCAGTGAGCATCCATTAACCCACTTCTTAGTGTCAACAATCAGCATTGTCCTATTCTTGCTATCACATATCTGTCCATCTACCCATTCAATAATCTACCATCTTTATCTGATGCATTTCAAAATTGGTTGCAGACATCAGTACATTTCCCCCTAAATACTTCAACAGGCATTTCAATGTAACTAATTTTTAGGTGTTGTGTGTGTGTGTGTGTCTTTCTTTTTAAATTGAGACTGTTTAAAAGAGAAGTTTGAGGTTCACAGCAAAATTGAAGAGAAGGTAGATATGCATAGCTTCCTTATTATCAACATCCCCCACCAGAGTGGTACATTTGTTACAAGTAATGAACCTATATTGGCACATCATTATCTCTCAAAGCCTGTAGTTTACATCACAGCTCACTCTTGGTGCTGTACATTTTATGGGTTTAGACAAATGTCCGAGGACATGTCTCATCTCTGTGATATCATGCAGAGTGGTTTCAATGCCCTAAGATCCTATATGCGCTGCTTATTCATCCCACCACCTCGAACCCTGGCAACCACTAATCTTTTTACTGTCTCCATAGTGTTGCCTTTTCTAGAAAGTCATGTAGTTGGAATCATAAAGTTTGAAGTCTTTTAAGATTGACTTCTTTCACTTAGTAATATGAACTTAAGGTCCCTCTGGGTCCTTGTCTGTCTTGGTAGCTCATTTCTTTTTAGTAACGAACAATATTTCATTGTGTAGATGTAGCACAATTTATGTATCCCTTCACCTACTGAAGGATATCTTGGTTGCTTCCAAGCTTTTGGCAATTATGAATAAAGCTGCTGTAAATATTCATGTGCAGGTTTTTGTGTGGACATGTTTTCAATTACTTTGGGTGAATATTAAGGAGTTGCCTTTGGATCATATGCTAAGAGTATTTTTAGATTTGCAAGAAACCATCAAACTTTCTTCCAAAGTGACCATACCATTTTGCATTTTCACCAGCAATGAATGAATTCCTGTTACCTTACATTCTTGCCAGCATTTGGTGTTGTCAGCATTCCAGATTTTGTTCATTCTAATATATGAAGTTTTTTTTTTTAAGATCACTCACTCTCTAAAACACAAATTCAAAAATTAATGGAAAAGATCCATTTCTTGGCTATATATTATTCTAATTTTAGACTCATTAAATATTACAATTGTAAATAATTTTTTTTTGCTTCCAAGTTTTGACTGACGTCCACATACCTGAATAATAATAACTTTGCCTCTGTGGTAAACAAACAAACAAAAAGTTCCTGGATTAGTCGAGAATGCCAGACAATAATCATGGATGACTTTCTACATGAAGGGGTGAGATATGCAAGGGGAAATCAGACTACAAATGCAGGTCCCACCCTTCTGAGACACATCCAGATGCCCCATACCTCTTACTGTAACTCCCATGTGCCTTTGCTCCCTGCCCATGAAGTCACTTTGTTATCAGGATTGTATTGAGCTGTATTAAACTGTTTGAAAACACAAATAAATAAGCGGAAGGCACAGGGTTTTTCAGTGAATTCAGGGAATATGACATAGAATATATTTTGGGGGGGAGAAAAAAAAGTTTTTATCAGAGTCAAATCACAGATGAAAGTCTGGAGAAAGGAGAAAGAATTGTGGGCCAAGACATGCAGAGAAGGCTTCATGGGGCAGGCTATAATCTTGAAAAAAAGGAAGGACTCAGACAATAGAAAGAGAAGGAAGGGAAGGGCATTTTTGACAGCAGCCATAATGTAAGCAATGGTGTTATTTATGAGAAAGCAGGTGCACTTTGTGGAAGAGTGTCTTTTGTTTTGTTTTGTTTTCTTTTCTTTTAAGACATCATAGTTGCTTAAACTCTCATTAAGCTCTTTTCCTCAGAAATTCTCAGGTCACCCCAGTCTAGTATTTCCTTGGCCCTCTGATTAATCTCATGCTTGTTTCAGCTTTCATCTGTGGTTGCATCATTTATACCATTACCGTCTAATTGCCTCTGGGCACGGCTTATGCTTTTTGGCTTGGCACCGTTTTATCTCATTGAGCAACATGGTGGCCATTTACGACACTAGAGAAATCATCATACAATGCAATTATTGCTGTTAATATTGTTCTGTGTGTGTGTGTGTGTGTGCGTGCGCGCGCGTGCGTGCGTGTGTGTGTGTGTGTGTCTGTGTGTTTATGAGAATGTTGGATCTCCTAGATGAAAGACTTGTGGGTCTTTCTGACCCAGAAGTAGACTAAACTGGAAATCAGACAACCTGTCTTTTCCTCTTATTTCTGCAACTAATTTATATGAGACCTTACTCAAACCACTTACATTTTCTCTGAGGTTGTAAAGTAAAAGTGGTCAGAAAAAGCCTTTTACAAAATAGCTTCAAACGCTGGACTGAAATGTCACCCTTAAAGACATGCTGGGAGTGAGGATGGAAACACTAGAAAGAAGTGCCTCAAAAAAAGAAACTTTTTCTTCATGGAGAGTGTAATAGATGATAAAAGCAGATGACTGAATTTCTGAAGATGATTAAGGTCTTGAAAAAACTCCCTTTTAGGAGCCTCAAGTGTGTGTGTGTGTGTGTGTGTGTGTGTGTGTGTGTGTGCGTGCGTGCGTGTGTGTGTGTGTGTGTGTGTACTGGCAATGGGAGGAGACTGATATCAAGATTTAGCAGTTAGAAAAAGAACATCTAGTGTATTTTTCCATTCTATATTTTTGGGGGCGGGGGAAGAAGCAGACCACACAACACAAAACAAACAAAACAGAAACAGCACTGTAACCACTACAACAGAAGACAACCAGTAGGCATTTAGCAAAAACCAAAACAGCCAGACATTCAATGCCTCTTCAACTCAGTACCCAAACTATACCCTTCCTTGTCTATAGCAAAGATCTTGAATCATGAGAACTGATATTGGAAACAAAGACCGAGAATCTGGAAGAAAGCCATCAGCATCAAGCACCTAACTGAGCACTTACTGTGTGCCAGGCAATTTGCTAGGTATTGAGGATACACCTTTGAAAAAGGATATTGACCTGAGGCTTTCCAAAATTTGCTTTTGGCTCCAAAAGCCAAAGGAAAACAGACCTTTGCTTAGAATTACATTTCTGGATGGAGTTTCCTCAGATGTAAAATGGACACAAATAGGCTACTACCCAAAGGCCTCCGGAAAAATCTCAGTCAGGCTCTTTTGCTGGAGAAGAGAAGAGACTGCAAAGCTGGCTGTGGAGGGTGTGTTGGAAGTGTTAGTAACGGAAAAGTAAACGTTCTCAAGAATTCAGGCTTTGGGAAGCTTCCGAGAGGTTAATTGCTCATGGAAAAAAGTTAGGGCCGCTCAGAACTTTGTCACACATGAAAAGTAGACCTTGCTTTATCATTAACAGGAACAATTTTTCTTGTCATCACTAAAGGCTAATACGGCTCACTATGTCTTCTGTTTTTGTGTTGTTTTCATTGCTTTTTTTGAAAAGCAACTCAACTTCTAACTATAATACAGTCTTCTTTTCTGTCTTATCACACAAGCATAGCTTATGGTTGAAAGACCAACTGTGCTGACTACAAAAAAAAAAAAATCTCACCAAGGAGACCCAGTGAAAACTTCTTTGTGTATGTGTATGTCCATTGACAAAGAAGCTGACAGAGTATGAGGGCTTTATCTAAGACCCGTGACAATAATATACCTTGGCTTTAATAATCTCCTATGGCATGCTGTATCTTGTTGCTCCCCAATAGAAATAGCTCACACCAGCTGTTTCTTTCCACTCCCATCAGCCCTAAACGAGTAAATATGAGACAAACGGCTGTTTAGTCATCTTGTTGGCATCTAGATTCTACACTGGTCTGCCTCAGTTAGAAAAATATTTGGTGTATTTCGGTTCAACCTGCTGCACTCATATTTACAGTCAGAAAACACAGTCCTCTTTCTTAAAATATCCTGAAGTGAGTAATGCAAAAAGGCCAGGAATACCATGGGCCAGGGGTTCATACAAACTCCAGCTTTTGTGCCCTGTGCACTCAGTTTTCTTCCTTGGCAGTTCTTAACCCTCTCGAAAAGCAATGGCTTTCTTAACAACGCCTACCTGCCAGCAAAATTGCGACCTACTGCGCATGCGTTTCGTTTCACAGACACTAGAGAAGTTCAGCGTAAGCCGGTGGGGCTTTGCTTAATGGTGAAGAGTCGAGTCCAGACCCTCCTCCGCGGGCTCCACTTTGAAGCTGACGGCCTGTCCAGAATAACGTGTATGGCCTTTACAGTCTCCCCTGACAGTTGCAGCCGCTGATAAAATAAATAAACCTCCTATGGGCACTTTCTTTCCTCCTTATCTTCTGCCAGCGGCGTCTAGTTGGTGTGGTTCAGATTTGTGGCCGCATGAGGCTAGGGGAAACTGCCGTCTGGCTAGAAAACGGGATGGCTGTTTACATTATGATGGAAGACAGGATAGGATCGTTAAAATAAACGCTCTGATTTCCTGTCACTTCCTTTCTTTAGTGTGGCTGTCGCGTCTCCACACAAAGGACTCTTCGTGCTGGCTGCTCTGTCTGGTAGATGGTTCTGTCTCTGGATCAGCTCTTTCCTCTAAAACAAACAGAGTGTAGCAAGCCCCTCGCTCCTTCCTTTAATCTTCTTTAGTGGACTGCAAATTCACACGTGGAAGGAGGAAACAGCTCCTTGTTACTGAGGCTGTTACAATTATTTAGGGAGCCAGGTCTTATCTGTACTTGCAATGATTAAAAAAATTTTTTTTTTTTTAAATAAAAGTATAGACTCCAGTGATACTTTAAACCTCGGGAATTTAAAACACCTCATGACAAAAGACAGACTGATTATAATGACAAAATAAAACACTATTTTTAAGGCAGAGAAATAAAATAACACCTCTTCCCTTCCATTTCAACCTGCCAAACTTTGGTTATTACAAGTTGCATTGTGTGTGTCCATTAGTATACATACGCGTGTGTTCTTGTGTGTGTGCACATGCTGTGTCTCAGCACTGCCTATCGGTGTGTCTCTCACCTGTGCCCTTCCCGGAGCAACTCGATGCTGTTCCCAGCCTCACTCCATGATTCTGCTGTGACTGGATTAACAGCTGGAACCCGAAGTACAGAGACGCCTGTGGAACAGCCTCTCTCCTAAGTGTGTTCTGCCCTTCATATTTAGCTTCCTGGATGGTGATATCCTTTCCTCTCCAGGCTGAGATCCCATACTCACTCACCAGGAGAGAGCACTTTGAAGTGCTGGCCACACCCTTTGTTGGTTTTTATAGTCCTCATCTGATTTATTCCAGAATCTGTCTCATGCTTGACAGCCCTTTCCCTGAGCTCCAAGTTTGCTCTTATCTGAGCCCGTGGGAGTTCAGACTACACCCGTTAGAAGAGTTTAGAGAAGGCTGTGATCAAGGAAAAAGAGGCATCTGGGAGAAGTTGAGACTTTGGTTGAGCCTTAAAGAATGATGAGATTTATTTTTTTCCGCTTCCCAGGTTTTTCAAAAGCAAACAGAATTATACTCATGTAGCATGTAGAGCTAAAGAAACTATATGGTCCTCATGTAATCGTTCACCATGTTATGGCAAGTTTTAAAAAGTATCTAAATTAGAAAGAATCTATGAAAGAAGAGAGAATGTCCTGATGCTAGCTAGCCATGGTGAGCTGTCGCAACATGTCTTTGAGCAGTGCTGCCGCATGACACAATTAAGGTACCACTGTCACATGCCTAGGTAAACGGAGCTGCCTGGAGTCGGGCCGTGCCAAGCCTGCACGACCACATGCGGGGAGGTCCCCCTCCAGGGACACCTGGTGTCTCTCAGGTTTCTGACAAGGAAGTCAGGCTGTGTATCAGAGATTCCCAGCTTGTCTTGGTCAATGAACAGATATAAAACTGTGACATTTGTAGACGGATTGGTTTGGCTTCGGTTGCCCTATTTCCTTGTTCTATTCCCTTTCTCAGCTCTGCAAATTCCCCCTCTCCCCTTCATCTCAGGTACCCTTCTAGCAACCATCTAAGATATGTATATTCTTATTTTCATATGTTTTTATCTCCAGTCTAATTTTAAGTATTCTTTCAAACATCTTGGCCATGCAGAGATTTTTTGTTCTGTTTTGTTCAGCATTGTAATCCTAGAACCTACAACTGGGTGCTATCCAGTACCTGTTAGATATTTATTTAATAAATGAATGAAGAACATTAGCTTACTCTCTTTTGGTTCTCCAGCTTCCCGACTAGAGACAGATGTGACAATGGCAGCCCTGGTGTTATCCTCTTTAACCTCCTACATCACGGAGTATTTTTATTCCCACTCTAATAAGAGTTTCCACACTTCTAGCTTCTTTTAACTGGTTCCACATTCTAAAGCAGAATTTCTGGGAGTAAAATCTTGAAATCTGAATATCTGAATACTTAAAGTGAGAGTCCTAGGTGAATTTTATATAACAACTTATCAACATTGTATAACGATTTCAGAAAAAAAACATGGCAGAAAATAAAAAATGGAATTAAAGCATAGTAATTAGTATATAATACATGGTAGACCATAAAATATGTTGACAAAATATGCAATGGAGATGTGTCTTTACAGTTTAGAACTTACTTTAACTTATAGTGTTATATTAAAGATATGTTAGAATATGAGCACTTTGAAAAGGTTAAAAAGGCCATATTTCTTCAAGGTACAAATAATAAATGATCAAAATGGCAACCAATCCAGGAATAGAGCATTTCTTATCTGAGGGGGGCTATTTACAATATTCAGGAGGGGAAAAAAAAACCCTGTGGAATTTAAGTGTTCCTCTTTTATTTCTCAGAGCATATGAGCCTTCAAGTTAAAAAAAAAATTATCATTAAAAAAAGAGCCGGATTTGAAATAAAAGTTATTACACCTTCCTAAGTTTTTAAAGGTTCTGTATCATTTTATAAAAATGCCAAGTTGTAGATGTGTATTGTTCTTTTCAATAACCTTATTTTTAATTAGGAAAATTTCTAAGTATCAGTCAAGACTGATGCATTTTGAATATGAATTTGTAATATTATCGCTTGTTGTAATACAGCTGCTTCTAAATGATTTATTTAAATGGAAATGAGTGGTATGCTGTTAAATGTATCATAACTCACTTGTAGCATTTGTCTGTTTCTGAATGTAAGTACTCCATATGGTGGCCAGCTTCAAACTACCAACATGACTTCATTGAATATGGAGTGGGGAAGAGGTGACTAGTAGCGTGCCTTGATGTACTATATTTATCCTATAGATATGATAAATGTGAATAATATCATAGCATAGATGGTAGTAAAATTTACAAGATAATTAGAAAGTGATGCATTTCATGTATAAATTTTGTTTTTAATATGGTTTATTTAATTTTAAGTTAATATAATTCAAATTTTAATAATGACTATGTTAAACAACAGGTTTGCAGAATTCCTGAAAATGTATCAGTTAGTTTTTGTAATTTGGAATGAGGTAACTAATGCACACCAAAGAGAAACTCTCTAGAGTTAAACATGTTGAAGACAGGGTACAGGTGTTTGATAGAAACTTCCTGTTCAGTAGTGGATTTTTATGGCTGTACATTACTATTAATACGATGACAACAAGGTATTTCAATGAACAAAAATTTAAAGATTCTTTGTCTGCCAGAACCGTTGGCAAAGGTTTTACATGGCCATGGATGATAAATCAATAAAATAAAAAAAGAACAAAACCCTCTTTATTTTATCATATTTTAGGTAACTGGTTGCTTTCACTTAAATATACTTCCTTTGTGCAAATTTAGACACACTTAGGTAGACTTAAGACAGAATATGTGAAGAAACTGAGAACCCGTTCTTTAGAAACTCTTAAAACTTGATGAATTCTGTGTCTGTGGTAAAGTCATGATATAAAATTTTCCTTCTGTAGCTGCTAGGAGGCCTCTGGGACATCTGTCCTTAGCTCTTTATTTCCCAAGTTATTCCTAGGCCTATTTCCAGGATGATTCATCAAGGAGATTCCCGTTGCTCAGATGGAAAGGGGAATATAGGGTCATTAGTTGTATAAGAAATTATTCCAATGAAATATTGTTCAAACTAGTCTACAACAGTGCTCCTTACCTGGACAACTCATCTTGGTTGACAGTATGTCAATTACTACTGCACAATCAGAATCTCATGATTTTTTTCATATAACATGTCTTCATCTGTTCGAGCTGCTATAACAGGATATCATAGGCAGGGTGGCTTATAAACAATGGAGATCTATTTCTCACAGTTCTGGAAGCTGGGAAGTCCAAGATCAAGGTGCCAGCAGATTTGGTGTCTGGTGAGAGCCTATTTCATGTTTCACAGATAGAAGTCTTCTTGCTGTGTCCTCACATGATGGGAGGAGCTGGGGAACTCTCTGGTGTCTTTTTTTTTAAGGGCACTAATCCCAGGCATGAGGGCTCCACCCTTATGATCTAGTCATTTCCCCAAATCCTCACTCCCTTATACTATCACATTTGGGGTTAAATTTCAACATCTGAACTTTGCAGGGACAAAAATATTCAGTCTATAGTTGATGATTTTTTTTTAATAACTGTAAACTTTAAAAACAACTAAATGCTTTAAAAACAACTAAATGCTTAGTTTAAAAGATATAAACTCTCTCTGTGTAAATAAAATAAGTTATAAATGATACACATGAATAACCATGGAAGGGTTGATGTTAACTACCAACCCAGTCCCATAACTGCATTGGACTGCTGCATTTTAGCTGCTGGTTTTAGCAGGCATTGATGATCATTGCTAGGTTAGTTTACTATCACTGCTGTAACAAAAGACTACAAATTTAATGGCTTAAACAGAGACAATTTATCTTATGCTTCTATAGGTTAAAAGTCAAAGAGTCTCATTGGACTAAAATCCAGGTGTCACCAGGGCTGAATTTTTTCCTGGACACTCTGGGTAAGAGTTTGGGTTGTTTTTTGTTTTTGTTTTTGTTTTTGTTTTTTTTTTTGCCTTTTCCAGCTGCTAGACGCCACCTACGTTCCTTAACTCCAGGTGGCCTTCCTCCTTCTTCAAAGCAGCAGTATTGCATCTCTCTGTGCCCTCTTGCCATGACATATTTTCTGAGTGACTCTTTTAAAAACCCTTGTGATTACTTTGGTCCCACCTGAATAATACAGGAAACTCTCCTTATTTTTAAATTGGCCGATTAGCAACCAAAATTTCTTCTGCAATCTTAATTCCCATTTGCCATGTAACCTACGATACAGGCTCAGAAGATTAGGACATGGACCTCTTTGGGGGAAGATTATTCATCCTACTATAACTTGTGGGTCAGAATAACCTGAGAAGCTCATTAAGACACAGATTTGGAGGCCTTGCCCCCAGCATTTCTGATTTAGTAGCTATAGGGTAGATTTTAAAAATTTGCATTTTAACAGGTTCTCAGATGATAATGATATGCCTATTCAAGAAACTACACTTCAAAAATCACTGTCTTCAATTTCATTAAGGGGTGCAAAATGATAATATTTAAATTCTATTAATAATTTTGTTTCACTTATTCGCAGAGATATATGCACCCGATGTTCATAGCAGCATTGTTCACAGTGGCCAAGACATGGAAACAACAAAGTGTCCTTTGACAGATGATTGGATGAAGAATCTATGCTACATACATACAATGAAATATTACTCAGCCATTGTAAGAGATGAAATACTGATACTTGTCACAACATAGCTGAATCTTGAGATTATCATGCTAAATGAAATAAGTCATCTAGAAAAAGTTGAGAACCATATGATTTCACTCATATGTGAAAGATAAGACTGAAAGCAGCAAAGATGACAAAACAAATGAGACTTCTGGATAGTGGGTTAGTGGTTACCAGAGGGAAGAGGGGAGGGAGAGGAAGATAGGGGCAAAGAGTGTTAAATGTTTGGTGTGGGAAAGAAATTTAAATTGGGGTGATGAACATACAATGTAATATACATATAACATATTATTGAATTGTAGACCTAAAACCTACTTGATTTTATTAACCAATGCCACCTCAATAATTTTAATAAAAAAATAATTATGTTTTTTAAAAAAATTCTGTTTTTATTGGAGTTGATAGTTTAAATGTAGGATACCCAATTTAATTTGAATTTCAGATAAATGAGGAGAAATTTTTTAGTATAAGTATGCCTCATGCAATATCTGAGACATACTTATACTAAAAAATTACTTCTCTTTATCTGAAATTTAAATTGAACTGAGTATCCTAAATTTTTATTTATTAAAACTAATAGTCCTAGTTTTTATATAAAAGGGAAAAATAGGGCTGCTTCTATCAGAGAATATTCTATGAAGGACAAAAAATTTTGACATACCTTTCCCCAACTCCTTTTTCCCCTAGTAGGCCATTTCCCACTAAACACTTGCAACAAAATTATAAATCCATTTTGTTTTTTTTTTGTTAGTAGGGATATCTGATAGGACTGATTAGATATTTTTGATATAGCTTTAAGAGAATTTAGCAAGAAATGGCGCTACAGCTTTCTTCTCTTATATATGTAGATATATAATTTCTACATATCCCTTATTAGGATTTTTCACAGTTATTTTCTTAGTAAGCATCTATGTGTTTATCCCAGAGGTGTTGGTGATGTAACTAATGAAAGTGTGCTAACAAACATATACAAGGGAGACGAGTTCCTTTAAAGGAAATAAACAAGAGACTATACCACACACGCCAATATTCATTTCATGATTCCTTGACTCCTCCTTGTTAATTAAGACAATATGAGTTGGATTATTGTTTTTTTGTTTTGTTTTGTCTTGTTTTTTTTTTTTTTTCAGCCAAAAGTTTTACAGTTCTCACGGAAGAGAGACAGACGAGAAGGAAAAAATTACATATGATTTCTACTTCACCAGTTCAATTTTACCCTGCATTTAAGAAAATTGTGTGGTCTGGTAGATGAGAAAAATATCTAAGCCAGAGGTCTTCAAACTCTCTCTATTGATGCTGATTTTAGTGTCTCAATTATTTTTTTCCCAGCTCCCATAGACCAAAAGAAATACCTAACATTTCCCTTTATTAGTTTGTTAGGTATAAACAACTTAATAGGTATTTCTGTCTTAACAATTTAGCAACCATTTGAAAAAAAAAATAACATACACTGAAAGAAAAAAAATATTTTAATTTCATTCTGAAATAGCCACAGTTGATTACTAATGAGATATGTGCATTTGTCAGGCATGGCACAACTTCTCAAAACCGGACATCAGATTGGACACCCTCATCTGCATTTCCTGTTCCACATTGATTTTTCGCTCAGTATTTGTTCTTTATCACAGCATCCATGGGAAACCCAGCTTTGCAAATTTATGATGTCATTGAAAAGAATGTAGGATAATCTAAGGGGGAAACCGAACTATCTGGACTTAGAGTTTTCTTTAGTGTCTGACAGACATAGAATATCACTGTGTTTCCCTTGAAAATTTAAAATATACCATAGTACTTGCTGGGGTACCTCGATGCACACCTTAAAAACTCTGGGTCTAGAAAAAGTTGAAAATTACATGATATCACTTGTATGTGGGATATAAACCTAAAAGCAACAAATGAACAAGACAAACAAACAGAGACTCGTGGACGTGGACTATAGACTAGTGGTTACCAGAGGGTAGGAGTTGGGGGAAGGTAGACAGGGTAAAGGAAGTCACATATGTGGTGATAAAAAGAAATCTAACTATGGGAGGTGAACATACAGTATAAACATATATATGCCTCACTGTTAAAGTGTACAGATGAAACTTACTATAATGATTTCGTTAACCAATGTCACCATAAAAAAATTAATTAATTAAAAAAAAAACTCTGAATCTAAATAATGACTACAATTTAGTCAATCTAGACAAAGCTAGACAAAGTCAAACCTTTTTTTCTGTGATGCAATAGTTTTAGGACTCAAAAGTTACTTAACATCTTCAAGTCTCACTTTTCATATTTGAATAATGAGAACAACACTACTACATGCCATTTGTTTTTCTGGTATAAAATAAGTGCTCAAATGTTAGTTTCATTATTATTATATGTAATGACAGAACTATGAAAAGGGATATATTTAGTGTGTAAGAGGGAGTGATTACTCTCCCTGAGGTAGTAATAACTATAAAAGTAGTGACGTCTGAAAAGAATTTCAAAGGATAAAAAAAAATTATTTAACTGAATAGATTTGGAAGAACACTGTAAGCAGAGGTGATGTATTCAGGGAGGTGTCTAGAAAATAAGTACAAGCATGGAGCAGAGTAAGAGATGAGGTCTCCTCTTAGTTAAATTGTCTCATATAGCAATAAGGCCAATGAGATTATTTTTCTCCCTGAAGTGATATTAGTCATTGATCAAAGCCAAAAGAGATCAAATGACCTTTCAGAATAAAAAATCTTTAGAAGAACACCTGGATGGAGGATTTACCTTGATAATTAAAATGAAAATAAAAAGTGCATTAGTTAATATTTATGATTCTTTAAAAGTCTGCATAATTCAATTTCTAATATTATATCACAGAGCTACTAAGATAATGATTAGGTAAGATTTTTATTATTTTTCCTCTAGATTCCATTTATACAGCATGCTACACCAATGGCAGCACATGTTTCTACCAGAAAGCAAAGTGACTCATTTCTATTGGTCATGAGGAAAATCAGTTGATTCTATAAAATAGTGTTAATCATAACACAACAAAAGCCAGCATTTTGTGAGCATGTAGTCTTCATAATAGCAAAACTCACAGAATGCTCTTTTGGGTATACAAATCACATCAAGTCACTTCTCTGATTGAAACCATTCACTGCTTCTCATCCTAATAAAATCCAAAATATTTTTCATAGTTTTCATCACCTACCCCATGCTTGCATCTCCAACTTCATTTCTTCTTTCTCTTTCTCATTCTCGCTCCCTTCCTGCCACATCAGCCCTCTTAACAGTTCATAAACACACTAAGGCTCATTCTCTTTAGCGCTTCTGCACTTCATATTTCTTCCATTTTAATATTCTTTGCCCTGATTCAGGAGGATGTTCACAAAAAGAGTACCTACTCAAAAAGAACTTTCTTGAAAAAAAATCTCATCATTCTCTCTCTCCTCACCTGCTTTGTTATTTCTATAGCACATAATAATATATGAATGATAATATATTTGTTTATTTACTATTTCCCTCACTGGAATGTAAGCTTGACAATGGCCGGGAATATATTATCCAGATTCATAAAAGAAAAAAAAAACTTACACATATTAGGGATATCACAAATATTAGTGGCTCTGGAATTTTGCCAAAAATCTGACATACTGATAATGAAGTGCATTTAGGGCACAAAACACCTACTTGTTGATTTGATTTTGGAGATTTTTAAGATGTTAGAACATTGTGGGGATGAGAATGTCCATTCTCATCACTTTTAACAGAGTAATGGAAAATCTAGCCACCACAATAAAGCAATAAAAATAAATGAAAGGCATAGAGATTGGAAAGCAAAACATAAAACTGTCCTTTCTGTAGATGACACAGTTATGTATGTAGAAATTCCCAAAGTCTATTAGAAAAAAATTCCTAGAACTAATAAGTGGATTCAGCAAGGTTGTAGAAGAACAGCACACATAAATTCATTATATTTCTATATACTAACAACAAACATGTAGAAATACAATATCATTCACAATCTCTCTAATACTCAAGTAAAAATCTAGCAAACTATTTATATCTGAAAATTACAAAATACTAACAAAAAAATTTTAAAACACTAAATAAATGAAGAGGCATATTATGTTCATTGATTGGAAATTTTATCATAGTAAAGATGTCAGTTCTTCCAAAATTAATCTGTAGGTTATTGATAGATTGAGAAAAGTTATCCTAAAATTCAAATAATAAGGCCAAAAATAGCTGTAACAATTAAAAAAAAAAAGAAAGTAAGACGGGTCATATACCTGATGTTAAGGTGACTGGAATCAAGACCATATTAAAATGACAGAAGGATGGAAGAAAACAGAAAAAAACAACTCCCTTTTATAGATAAGGAAATTAAGGTTTTAACTATGTTGCTCAAGGTTACACATTTTAAAGGACGAAGCCAGAAGGTGAACTCACTACACTGGGCAGCCTTTATTTTAGGTTAAAATTAAAAGTCTTTGGTGCAAATGTGCTGTGTGCTATGGGTTCTGTAGGCCTCTATAAACAAGTCTTGAGCCAAATCATATGTTTTACAATTGCTAATGTATAATGAATAATGCTGAGAGATTTCAATGCTAATTAATTGCAAATGTTAATTACTCAATTAAGTCAATTAACACACATACCATGTCATAGTGTTAAATTACTTTTTTTTGTAGTGAGACAGCTTAGTAAATTTCAAATATATAATACGAGGATCTAAAGTACAGCATGGATTCTCTTTCTTTATCTCTGCAGTGTCCTCATGGACGCTACATAAGTTGCTCAACATTTCGAATCTCAGTTTCTCCATCCAAAACCAAGAGAGTATTTGCTCTAGAGAAAGTGCTTTGCAATCCTCTAACCAAGGACATTAAGAGTTTTATTGGCAAATTCAGTCCTATTGGCAAATGGATGTTACTGCTTTGGGCAGGATGGGGTACCTGTTGGTCATTGTAGTTGGTCTTGTCAGTTTCCTAAAGCATAGACGTCACATCTTAAACTCGGGGCCCTTTCAATAGATGTCACTGATTTGGAACATACGTATGCTTTCACTGACTTACCAAGTGCATGAAGAAAGACTGTTATGTTCTACACGCTGTGCTAAGAGCTTGGGGCACGAAGAAATATAACAGGTTTTCCACTCAAGTCTGGGCGGGCGAGTAGTGGAGATTGTCTAACAACCGCAGTCGTTAAGTGTTATAAGAGGCCATGTGTAAAAAAAATGCTTTTCAGGCAGAATACAAAAAAAAAAAAAAAGTCCTTGGGAGAGTAAGGGGTCAGCTTCACAAAAGAAGTCATTATTAAATATATATTTTTTTAATTTTTAGAAATAATAATTAAAATTCTGAAATAATTAAGGAACACTAAAACCTGATCATAATCTAATCACTCTCCCATCCCTCCAAAAAGCAGGCCTATAAATATTCTGGTTCAGTCTTTTCTCCATGCACATAATTTTTTTCTTCTTTTATCAGTTAACACAATGGAAGTCATATTGTATATTGCTTTCTCTCCCTGACATGATACCAATATATCTTTCTTTGGTTTTAAAAAGCTTTTCCCGAGAAAAGCAACTGAATAATATTCCATTGAGTAGAATGTTTCTTGATTTATTCAACCATTTTCGTTATGAGACATTTACATTGTTTCCATTTCTTAAGTTATAAATAAGACTATAATGACTACATCTTGAGTATATCTGGCACGCATATATATATACACAAACTGTAATACATGAATATATACCACATATATTATAGAGTGTTTATACACTAGGATATTATAAAATAAAATCTTATAATGTTTGTATATGTATAGTGTGAATGTGTATATGCCAGAATTATTGTGCTATGGATTATTTTTAAAGTAAAGGTGTATATTCAGGGGTTAGGAACACAAGCTTTGAATTTGCTCAGATTTTACCTTTTCCATTTTAAACTTTTTTATTAAAATATATTGTATTTCACACTTACATACAGAAAACTAAAAATATAAATTGTAAATATACCAATGTATGAATTTTCGTAAAGTGAACACACTTATGTAACCAGCCCAAGATCAAGAAAAAATTATTAGAACCACAGAGCTCCCATTATGATAATTAACCCTCCTCCCAGAGAAACTGCTGTTCTAAGTTATGACCTATAGATCCATTTTGCTTTTTTCTGAATTTTATATAAGTGAAATTATACTACATGTACTTCCTCTGTTAAGCTTCTTTCTTTCTACATTATTTTTGTGAGTTTTTCTGTACTGTAAAATTTAGTTGTAATTTGTTCACTTTCATGATGTATTGTATTATTCCACTGTATAATTATACCCAATTTTACCCATTCGATTGTGGTGGCTTTTGAATAGCTCAAATTTGGGACTGTTACAAATAATGCAATCAACATTGGACAAATCTGTTAGTAAACACATACTTGCATTTCATTTGGGTCTCTATCCCCTAGAATGGCTTCAGTGCTATACTTATGTTCATCTTTAGTAGATAAACATATATTTACTATTTGGAGGGAAGGGTCTATACACCTTGGAGTGGAGTTTTTTGCATGCCAATTTTCAACCTTACTGACTGCTATCAAACATTTTTCCAATGTGGTTCTACGAATTTACACCCCTACCAGCAATGAACGAGAGTTTTCCTTACTCACATGTGGTGTGCTGTGTAGTTTTCATTTTAACCTTTTTAGCTGATGTGCAGTGCAGTGTTTCTGTACTTTTTTGCCCTATGCCCTGCGCAACACACCCTCTGGTGCCTGAGTTTTGTTGCCTATGAACTGGGGATGATAAGAGCAGTTTATTTTTGAGAAATACATGCAACAATACATGCCAAGTTTTTGATGCACTGACAGGCACTGAGTACAGCATCACAAATGGTATCCTCCACTCATCCTGACCATCATCGTCATGATCAACACCACCCCATCACCGTTGCCAGGAAAGATGATTAAGTATTCCACAGAGAAAAAGCAGTTTTCTAGACAAAACGACCAACTTATGCAAAGGCAGCAAGGCAGAAAAGAGCCCTCTGTGTTGGAAAAACAGTGAGAAATCTCCTCTTTCACTCCATGGATGTTTGGTCGGGGCGAGAGACAGAAATGTTTGACTAGCAACTCTCTCGATTGTTCTGTTTCAAAAAGAGGGTGATTAAGTGCCCATTGCTTTGAGCAGATTATGCATCACAACTGAGAAGCAAATAGTCAGTTATTTAAAACAGTCTGTGTCATGCGTGTCTCTCCCATAAGAATGAAGCCAGAACAGTGCCTGCTCTGTGCAGGGACAGACCTGCTCTCTGTCTCACCAGTGGGGCTTTTTCTTACTTTCCTTTTTCAGGGAAATGTGTATTATAGGGGAAAGCCACGGAAAGCCCCTTTCTTTGTAGGTTAGAATACGTCCGTGTCCCCTAGCACGGAGAGTATCCGGGCTGCTTCCAATGGTATGCAGAATCATATTCACCTCCCACTGGATTTCACCTCTGAACAGGGTGCCAGGCAGCCCGCAGCAAGCAGAGGCTTCCTGAGAAGCCTGAGCATGCCCGCTGTGCTGCGCAGCTTGGCTGCAAAGCTACGCCACTCCGGAGCTGTCCCCGAATAGGGGGGGGGGGGGGGGGGGGGGGGGGGACGCTTTGCATTTTAAAATTTGTTGCTTTTTTGTTTGTTTGTTTTCTGCCTTGGTGCTGTGCTTTTAAGAGTCATGGGCTCTCAGGCTCACTTTCGCTGCCTCTGTTTTTTGGAGGTGAGAAGACTCTAGTCTCTGCCTCTTGAGCCCTAACAGTGAATGGTGGCTCTGGCTGGAAGGGACTCCTGGGGAAGCTTGGGGCCCACGGTGCAGCAAAACATCTGCACAGATCTTATCTTTGCTTTTGAGATGTTGTAACCAATGAGCTGGCCTCACACCGGCTGGCCCCTTTTTCTGAGCACAGTGTGACCCAGCCCTTTAAGGACTTTTACCCTGAAGCCAGAAAGAAATCCTCCTCTGCAGGAAGATGGGAGAGTGACGATGACCTTGGGAAATGGGCCATTTTTGACCCACTAGCCAGGAACCTTGATGTCGCAGGTGTGATCTCAAAAAGAGAGTGAGGGCGTGATAGTGCGCTGGCTCAGAATGGAAGGATGGGGGTTCCAATGACAGCTTTCTGCCAGTGGACTGTATGGCCTTGGGCAAGTCACATGACCACGCTCAGGCTGCTTCTCCTTCTGCAAAATTGGGACAGTTCTGGTTTCAAATAGTTGACATAAAGGTTTCTATGAGACAATACGAGGAAAGCATACGATGGCGGGCATGAAGTTAGAGTTTAATAACCCGTGCCTATTACATTTTACATCCTTTTCCCCACGTCTTCCCCTCTGTCTGGCCAACTCTCTCATTTTTGGCCACAGTTCTTTCTTTTTCTTCAAGTCTTATTGGGTATCTCTTCTGATTTATCCAGTAGCAACTTCCACTGTCCTTACTGTAGCATTGTGTATGCCATACTGTAAATGTAATTGTATATTTGGTTAATTTTTTATTCTGTAAATGAGTCCTAGTGTATTTTGTTTGTGACTGTATCTATGTATTCTTTACCACAATGGGTGTCAAATGGTAAATTGTCAATAGATATTAAATTTTATTATTATTAGACATACAAAATATCTACTGAAAAAGAGAAAGCAGACTCCCACACTGTACCCATTTAACCAGCCTGGGTGCCACACCCCAGGGTGACTTAGGACAATATTTGCATCTGATGCTCCTAGACTTCTCTCCTTACTGGTGGTCACTTCATCCTGCCCATCTCAACATTTGGATGTCCCAAATTATGACCTAGTGAAGTAATCAACTATTGCTATCTTACACTATTGAATATTCTGTGGATAAAAAAAAATCATGGATTTTTTTCAAGTTGACTATCCTATTCACCACTTATGCTTAGCAGTTGTCTGGCAAAGAATAGAAGATAAATGTCTACTAAAATGATTGAATAAATAAATGAGGCTTTAAATGTATTTATGAAACCAGGCTTCAGCATCCCTCCTCTTAAACACTGAACACTTCATGGCTGGCTCAAGCCTTTTCTGTTTTAGCACCAAAAATCCCGTGTCCTGAGAACTTATCCTCTCAGTCCCGGAAAAACTGTGATGGCTGGTCACTCTAGTTTCTAAGGACCCTGCTAGCACTAACTCACAAACTCAAGTGCCTTCAGAGACTGTCGGGAAGTGACAAGGAGAGGTAAGTAACCTGGTTTAGGGTAAACTGGAAACAGGCCAGAAGGTATTCGAATATGAACAAAACCTGTTAGTGAGCTGAATTAGCTTGATGGCCAGCATTGCAGCCTGTGAGACAGTAGTGCCTGGATAAGTCAACAGAAGGAGCAGGGAAATTTCATTTTATAGTCAATAATGATTTTTTTTAAAAAAAACAAAAGTCAAAACTATTAATTTGGAGACTACTAAGCATTTGCTTTAACATCTCTGGGCTTCTATTTTATTATGCATGAATTTAATATTTTAAAAGTTGCTTCCGGATACACAGAATCATGGATATTGAATTCCATCTAAAATACAGAATGTTCATAGTTTTTCTATTTGCAAAGAAAAAAATATATATAAATGTAGTAGAACTTACATTGAATTGGGAATTTGAAATCTGGCTGTATAACAGGAACCTGGGTCTCAGGTTTCTCATCAATAATATAAGCAGGTTGACAGCGAATTGCCAGGGTGTGTTATATTGTGAGGATCTGATTACCTGGAGAGTGCTTTCTGGAAGGTAAATTGGTGCTAGGGATTAAGAATTTCGGTTTAGGGATCAGAGAAACCCAGGCTCTGATCCTGGCTCTGTCATTTGATAGATGTGTAAATTTCAGCAATTTTTTTTAACCCCTTCATAGCTAAGCTTCCTATAAAAATGTGGATTTTAGTTCTGCTTATCTCACGTGGTTGTTGACATCAAGAGGACCAAATACAATAATTGATGTAAAGAGAGATTAACAGATAAAATGTTAATAAATATTAGTTTATTGCTACTGCTAAAATTCCCATGACTAATATATACAAATAATCAAAATCTAGTCAAATAATATTTTCAGTTTTGAAAAGAGAATGCTTATGAGTTTTGACTTCTAACTTTTCCTCTCAATTTCTGATACTTCAGGCAAAATGGAAGTTTAACTCTTAAATGCAGTGTTTTCAATTCTCCCTGACTGTAAAGCTCTCTTATCTTCGAAACAAATTTGTCCCGCAGTGTTAATCTGGAGCCTCACTCTCTCCTGTGGTTACAGAAGTTCATTCACCTCCTTTTCTCCAGAGTGTCCCTCCCAATCCCAACCCCCATGCAGTCAAAAGAAAAACAAAAAACAAAAATTGACTTCCCCTGGCTAGCCCCATCTGATTCTCTTCCCGGTCTCTTTCTCTCTTAGAAGCTAGAACAAGTAAATCAATTTTTAATCAAAACTTGACATTACACGTTCATCTCCAAAGGTTGCTGTTTTTCCTGGTAATGGATCTAGCAGGCATTCAGTTCCCTTATTTATGAAACTCCTAATTTTTTAAAACATATTTTCCTTCTTTCAGAGCTGATGTTTGAAAACTCATTAAAATTGAGTTTAATTTGGCATTTAAAACAACATAAAGGGTGTGTGTGTGTTGTGTGTGTGAGAGTGCATTAGTGTGTGTACTGGGTATTTCCCACAAGTCTACTTTGACACAACATTTTAAGTTTCTTTTGAAGACACTTAAGTGGTTCCAGCTGTTTAAGACTGAGAGCTGCATAGAGACCCTTCCATTTTAGGTGACCTTCAAACAAAGTTCGCTGATGGATCGAATTTGTCTTCACCCTCCACAGGAGTTTGTTAAGGGACTAGCCATGTGTGCGCTCTGTAATGGACAAATCAGCACCAAATTAAACTGTTTTCATTATTATGGGCTAATTATGCACATGTCTTTGGGCATGTGAGGGCCAAATGATGTTCTTTGGAGCAAAGCTTTCCAGTACTTGGAGCGAAGATAAGGGGTGGGAGATTATATTATCGCAGGATTTATGGTAAGTAGGAGTGCCTGGCCCAAAAGGACTGTGCCACAGCAGTCATTACCATGGTCACAGTGCAAGTGTCATTTCAGTCGAAAACCGTCTGTTAAAACCTTGCAGTTGAAATGACACTGGATGCTCTTCACCTTATTGAAATTTTTATTGAATGTGTGGGCTTTATTCTTATTTGATTTGTAAATTAATTTTGGTTTTGCAATTATAAAAGAATTGCAAGTATAGAACATACGTATCTGGTTTTATATTTGTATATCTTCAAATAACATAACAAAAATAATTTAAATTGATATTTCAAATGGGGTTTCAAAATATTTTCTTTTGATATGTTTCATAATATCAGACATCATTTAAGTTTGAGAAACACTGGTATAAAGTGTCACTGAGTATGCTAAAAATAGTTATGCACGAATATAGAACAGAACAGTGATAAGGACATGGGCTTTGGCATCAGTCACACTTGAATTTTAGTCCCACCTCCACACTAAATCAATCACGGGACTTCGCTTTTCCTAATCTTCTGTTTCTGTCAGTTAGAATGGGAATAACAACCGTAATCATCTCACAGAGTTGCTATGATGATGCGCTGCCCTTTAAGAGGAAGTGTGGGGCGAAAGTGAAAGATGTGGGCTCTGGAGGGAGACCACCTGGGCTCTCATCATGGCCATGCCACTTGCTAACCACATGGGAAGTCAGCTGACCTCCCTGCACATTCGTTTTCCCTTCTGCAAAATGGGGATAATAGTGGTGCTGACCTCACGAGCTGCTACAAGAAAAACTGTGTTACCTTACGCAAAGTACATGAGACATGGTGGTAGTAGGCACGCGATAAATGTCTCTGATTGCTATTAGTGCAGTGTGTGATATGTAGACCTCAATAAAGTTTAGCTAATTGTAAGACAGGATTTAGCTTAGTTTTGGGACCAGACCATTCCACTTGGAAGGATTATGATCTTATGAAAAGATCACCCAGGCTGGAAAATTAGACATCGATGGGGATCAAGCCTGAATGAGTGAGTGATGAAATACAGATATGATTGACAAGTAGAAGGTGGGTCCACAGACACCGAGAAGATAAAAGCTGAAGCTAAAGTCTGAGGAAACAAGTATAGTTTGAAATGGAACAGGGTGTTCCAGCATGACCTTCAGATTGTTCATAGTGGACTCCCCCCGAGAAGTCATCACAAGAAAAGAGAACCAAGGAAATCAGGTTTTAGAAAGAACGCCTCTCTGAATGTCCATCCTTCTGGTTTCCCGCTCTAGTTCGTATAGAGTCATGCCAAGGGTTTTGGAGAGAAAAGTGCTAGGAGAAACAACTGAAAAATACTATTGACAGGGAACGTTGAGAGTCACTGGGCCATGCTTTGTTACCCATGCAGAAGAAGAACCAGTGGCTGAAAGCAAGAACAAGATATACTTCGGCACCAGGGGAAGGTGGTGATGCCCGTATCTTGAGGCACAGGCAACAGATTCATTAGAGAGGAACCAGAGTCAATGAGAAAAAAACATCAAAATATCACATCCTACCTGATTGAATTTGTTTATGAGTCTACCTGAGATACTACCCAGGACTCCCAGAACTACCATGAGCAGACCTGGTGGCTGACCTTCTGCATTGCAATAGAATCTGAAGATCAGGTAACTCTCAGGATTTATTCCCAGAACTAAATCAGAGGAGCTGAATGAATGAATAAAGAAACAAATGCATCTGATTTGAGAGAGAATATTGCAGCTACCCATGGTCTTGTAGATTTTTTTTTTATTAAGTGCAAGCTTTCCAGGTAAGCCCTGTGACTAGAACAGCTTTTAGAGCCATTTACAGACCCTTTACTGACCCCTGATCCTCCAGACCCTTCAGAGAAAGTGGTGGATAAAGAGCTATCTCCCTATGTTTGATGAGGAGCCTGTGGACTCGGCTGCCAGATTGGATTTCTCAGGGGCTTGCTGATTTTATTTTCTTTCAAAGCCCTGAGATAATCTTCTTTTTATTTCTCCCTGTGGACCCTCTCCTAGAGAAAAACAAACAAACAAGCAAACAAACAAGAAAAAGAGATCCTGAAAACTATTCCATTGATAAAATTAACCGAATATTAACCTAAAGGTACCGTTGACAAGGGAATAAACTAGTTTCTGTTTATCACATTAGGAACAGTTAGTTATGCCATGAGGTTAAAGCCAAGATAATGATATATTGTTTAGGTTCTTTTCCTTCTAGGACTATTAAAATACAATCAAAACATAGGTCCCAAGAGGCCTAAAATAAGTTAATGCCTGTAAGTTAAATGAATAAATCATTATGTTAAGAACCAAAATATCTTTACCGGTATCTCCACTTCCACTAACTTGGCCTCCTTTTATCAAGGGCCCACTGTGTTCTGGGCATTGTTCATTAGCTCATCAATTATTTACAACAACCTGAAGAGCTGTGCCTCCTTAGTCTTGTCTGACAATGTGAGAACTGAGGTTGGGAGAACACACTGCAAAAATAAATACTGACCAGCTGATCTACGTCTGTGCCAGAGGATACAGCTCTGAAAAAGACAGAGACGGTTTCTGTCTCCCTGTCACTTTTAAACTACTAGGGTTGGGAGGTACCATCTCCAAAGATATACAGCTGTAAGTGTCAAAACCAGGAATTAGAACTTTAAGATCTGGGTTCTTTCTACTTTCAGTGGAGGAAAAAAAAAAAAAAAAAAAGGCAAGACTGATGGGAAGCTTAAGGGGAACTTGACTTTACGTCACCTTTATTTTCATTTTTTTTCCTCTTCTTCAGAATGTTTGTTTCAGTTTTATCCCGGGTGTTTTCCAGATGATTTTCTTCCCCTTCCCTTGGCAAGTTGCTGTCATCAGTCAGAAGCAAATCTCTGGAGGAGAACTGCCAATGGCTGGTGGTTCTACCTTCATTCATCTCTCATTGACAGATCCATTTAGTCCCTAGATACCAGCAACTAAAAATATTGCCTTGAGCCAAACATCCAGAACATTCTGAAAGCATTTCTTGCAGTGGACTCCAGATCAGTCCGAGAAAGGTATGGAAACATTGCCTAGAGACCTGACAAGTTTCCTGTAACCTCTAACTGCAGTTGCCCATGGCCGTGGGAGGGGAGAGGCCGCCTAGC